>PVKN010010021.1:0-23110 GCA_004027915.1 Capromys pilorides
TTTAGGAAGGCCAATTACCCTATTATTTTTTTCTGAGCAATTTTGAGATCTGATTAAAAATCTTTGCTCAGAACACAAGAACACTTCTTTTTTTCCTTTATTCTCTCTTTAAAGTTTTATTCTTTTAATTTTAATTTCTGGGGTCAATGAACTCCCTTGAAATCAAATAGTAGGTTAATTCAGTTCCCGATCTTAATTGAAGAAGCCATCGTGCGTGTTCACTTTCCCTGCTTCTACATTGCTTTTCTGCAAAGAAAATAGAAGCAAATGTGTCCGAGAGCAAGAGAGAGAGTGAGGGAAAGAGAGACAGAGACAGAGAGAGGGAGAGAGAGAGAGAGAGAGGGAGAGAGGGAGGGACAGAGAGAGAGATCTAAATGACTCAGGGAAGAAAAACATCATGACTGCATGGGTAATAAAGCAAGCTGCTGCAGCCATTCCTTTACAGGCAGGGCAGAATTCAGATGCATAAAATGACTTTTGCCCCTTCAGAGACAATCTGACTTTATAAAATAAAACATTTTTTAGATTCACCTGAAAAACTGACCTTGAGTGAAAATGAAAGTTTGATTAGTTATCGCTGGGATAGCACAAGTGTTTTGGTCCCCCACCCCCCAGCGGTACCAAGGGTCAAACTCAGGACCTTGTGCTTGCCAGGCAGGCGCTTTCACTGCTGAGCAATCTCCCTGGCCCCTGGAAATGAGACTTTGAAGGCGTCTCAGAGCACGGGACCTACTCAGCCCTGGGAATGCATGGCATTCCTGCTTTCTCAGACCAGAAGGTGCTTCCTGTAATGGATTTCAAAGGCTTCAGATCAACAGTTACAGTTTGGAAAATTAAAATATCCTGCTGCTGTCTTGAGCATGGATACCCTAAAAGGACGTAGCCTGCCATCCAGGTTCAATTCTCTAAATTTTGCTCTGTTAATAAATAGATAGCCAGATAGATAGATAGATAGATAGATAGATAGATAGATAGATAGAGCAAATGCACATTATTATCACTTACCTACATTCTGGAAATCCATAAAGAAATCACTGATGAGGCCCCAACAGGAGGAATGCATGGACATCTAATATGCGGTGTTTATGCTTCATAAAGTCACCCTAGAAACGTAGATGGTCACTGCTTCCCACGTGTTCTTTTCAAAATTCCCACGTCTCCTGTCCTGTTGGGAGCCACACTGAGTTCACTGTATCCCACATTTCATTCTTGTTGGGGATGAGGTTCTAAGAGGCTGGAAAGAATACCAGGGGAGCATGGATCAGAGAGAGAGACAGAGAGAGAGGGAGAGACGGAGAGGGCTGTGCTTGGACTCCTCTCCTCTCGGCTTGGTAGACTCTGGAAGGTGCATGGCTTCATGCATTGGTTTCACAAAGGCAGATTTTATCTATTTATTTAGTATTTAGACAGGGTCTATAGGGTCTCGCTATGTAGATCAGACTACCGGTAATCCTTCTACTTTCAGCCTCCCAAACGCTGGGATTATAGTTGCACACCACCGTGCCCAGTCTCAATCTTCCTCTCAGTGTGCCCCAGGGGCGGGGCCAGCTTGGCACACGGGGGATCAAAGCCTGGCCCCTGCGCTCTGCCTCAGTAGCTGCTTCAGACCTCTGAGCTATCTGGCCCATCCACAAAGGCAGATTTCACATTCATTATTAATCTCTTTTCACACTAGAGGCAAACGATCACAGTTTCCATAATAGCCACAGTGGTGTTGGGCATTCTGTGGGGTTCTCCCAGAGTCTGGGCAGGACTTAATAAAGCACGTGCCCTGGCACCTTGAAGAGCCTGCAATGGCCTCAGTAGGCTGAGAAAAACTGTCATTGCTCTTGGGCTCTGCTTGTGTCTCTAGACTTCTGTGCCTCAGCTCTCAACATCTCACCATTCTTGAGCCACCTATGCCACATCTTTTTTTTTTAATTTTGTTAACTTCAACAAGAAAGAAATAGCAATGAGACAGTTTCAGATCCCATCAGTACAACAGCCACAATAATCTTTGCAACGTTGGTTGTCTTTGTAGTAGCTGTTCAGAGTACAAGATGCAGACATAAGTTTTCCGAAGACTATTGGCACAAATATTTCTTCTCATTGAACTAAGAGAAAGTAGTTGTATGCATCGCCCACTATTCCACATTAGTAGTGGGTTATCAGTGGAACTGGCATTGCCAGAAGCTGTTGACATGAGCCTTTTACAGCTCAGCATGCTTATCTGGCTTTACTTTTTATGCCTCGTAGTTAAACTTTTCTGCTGTGTGGTTAAGGGCCAAGTTAAAGTAAGACTTATATAACAAAACATGTTGCTTTTGTATCTGACAAGGTCAGTCAAATCCCCTCAGGATTTACCTTGAAACCATGTACAGTTTATGTGTGTATCCAAACCAGCAAGGGAACTGTGGCCTTACGCCGCTGCCCTGAGAGGAGACAGTTTGGCTCCTGGGTTGGAGACTAAGAAGTATTTGCCTGTTTTCCTTGTATCACATAGGAGTATTTGAAAGAGCTCTCACCTGGATGCCTAAAGGGACTGACCAATAATTTCTTTAGAGGTGCAAATTATTTGTGCCTTTGCAGGACTTAAACAACAATCTGCCCTCACGATCCCGAGTTCTAGTACAAGGCCATTAAACTCTCTGTGGTGGGCAGGGGTAGAAAGTGTATTTAAATGAATCCAATGCCAATCACAGAGAGATTTGCTTCATCTAGTGCTGAAAACCTATGAGAAAAGGTACCCAGTTGGTGATCTCTGAAGGTCTCAGCGCAGTGGACAGACACCACTCCTGTGTCCTGGAACTTTCAGAGTGGATGAGATTTTTACCCTTCCTACTGATGCCCAATGATACTCAAGGACCAGAGCCCATAGAATTCATGGTCTGTGTCCTACCAGGCTTCCCACTTCAGTGTAGCTACGTCATGGCAGAGGCTGTGTTTGTTTAGAAGCAATTAGGGAGCAAATCGAAGTGGATGTAGCCCGTGATGCCTAACGATCACAGAGACAATTAGCCTAGATGACAGGCCAGTGACTTCCTGCTCGTCTGATTAGCCATGCCTAATCTAAGAATCGACCACGAAAGGCCTCGTTGCTTGCCACCGAAATGCTTATTCGCATCTATACGCTGAAGTGTAAAAGGCTATCTCTCTGGGGCCAGCCAGATAGCTCAGTGGATTGATATGCCTGCTTAGGCAGAGCGCAGTGGCTGGGGGCTCCATTCCCAGCTTGCTGTGCCAGCTCTGCTCCCGGGGCACTCTAAGAAGGCGAATGAGACTGGGCATGGAGGCGGGCACCTGTAATCCCAGCGCTTGGGAGGCCGAAAACAGAAGAATCACTACAAATCCCATCTGTGTAATGCGACCCTGTAGTCCTTGTACTAAATACATAAAATAAAGAGATAAATAGATAAATGAATCTCTCTGGAAAAGTTATATTTGAAAATGAGCACCCAGCTCTTTCATCATTTGCTTCAATGTGGACTGAGCGGTAGCAGAAAGCGGCCTCTACCACTTCCGGTGACTACAGCACCCTGTGGATGGACGTTTCCCACCTAAAGCCATGTTCAGGACAAAAGAGGAACATGGCTCCCCAGTACACTCAGAGATCAGCAGCCCAGCCCACACCGAGCTCTCGGTGAGCCGTCGCCTCTTTCAGCTGCAGTCCTCACAGCCCAGGGCATGCAGGTCCCAGCTGATGCATCGACAGCGCTTCCACGGCTCCTCACTGCCGGTCTCCGTGAATGCCGACCCGCAGCCTGCAGAGCAGGAGAGGCGCGTCCACTGGTACAGAGGAGGCTGCTCAGCGGGAGGCGGCGATCCTTCTTACAGTAAAGACGCGGAGGGAAGAATTGGAAATCACAGGCCTGGTTTGCTCCGTTGCATTTTGGCAAAAACAGCGGTGGAGCGCCTGGATCCTGGTGGTGTGGCACAAGTCGCTTTCATGCCCCTTCTCCAGGAAGCACAAATACCCTGATTGAATAGATCATGTTAAAGAGAAACACAACCGCGACTTCCTCCGAACCTGTCACCAACACTTCTGGTTGAGATCCTAAGGAACCCTGAAGTCTCCAGCATAGGGAAGGTGACTGGATCATGGGCACCGTGCCCATTAGAGGATTCTTCATGGATAAATTCAGTAACTGAATGTGGTTGGAGGTGGTCAGTGGGGCGTGGTCTGCAGGGTGCACCCTTGTCCTCGACTCCTCCCTTCTCTCTGTGCTTCTGGGCTGAGCCGCCTCCTCCTCACCCTCCACCAGCCTGCTTCTGCCTTGAAGGCAGCTGAACACGAATTCGAACCGTGAACCACAACATACCTCCCTTTCTTTATGTCATGGGTGTTGGGCCCTTTTTTCCTCAAGGACAAAGCAACTAACTAATGATGCAAGGCATCAGCATCCTTGTACACTTCCCTCTCTTGCAGAAAGTGTTCATGTCTCTAGACAAAGCACAAGAGGCTTCCTCAGGCAGTTTCAATGGTCAGCCCTCATTTCAATGGCTAATGGACCCACTGCAGACCTTCCCTTCCTATGCCTCAAAGAGATTTGAAGAAGGAAATAAACAACCATCAACACAAAGTAAATTCTCCCCAAAGGCAAGACAGCCAACAGGTTTTGATGTAAGGGTGCACAAAACCATGGAAATCGCTTACTACTGTTATGGATGCTACGGTGACTCAGTTTTTGCCCAAGTGTAGCCCTAGGCCAAGGAGAGGCAATGTCACAGCATCTTGCCAAGGCCAGCAACTAGAAAAACCAACCACCAGGCTGTAGCCCTGAAGGTGAGCTGGTTCCCTTGGTGACCAGGTCCTGGGGGCCGAATGCCTGGCATGTGTAACGAGCTGGTGCCAGGGGCTGGACAACGCTGTGGATGTCACACTTCCCAGAATCCATATGGGGCACTGCTAGCAGTACAACCGGGCTCTGACCAGGTTGCATTCACTCTTTAGGCCCCTTCCACTTGCCCGGAGGGGGACCCCCAGACTTTGACAAGTGAAGCTTTATTAAATTGTCTTCTATTCTATTGCTGACCAAGCTCATGACTCCAATTATTCAATTATTTATTTATTTATTCATTCATTCATTCATTTATGTATTTATTTAATGTATTTAGTACAGGGTCTATAGGGTCTCACTACACAAATCGGACTTGTAGTGATCCTCCTGTTTTCAGCCTCCCAAGCTCTGGGATTACAGGTGCGCACCACCACGTCCAGTCTTAGACCCCATCTTAGAGTGCCCCAGGGGAGGGGCCTACATGGCACATCGGGGATCAAAGCCCAGTCTCTGCACCTACCAAAGCAGGGCTTTAGTCTGCTAAGCTATCTGGCGGTCCCTAGGCTCCAATTCTTTAAAACACAGAAGGCATGGAGCTAACTCCACATGACACAGCATTTTACATTTGCAAGTCTCTTCAGACTCACCGATGACCCATTGACATTGTCATCACTGTCATACAGGATGGAGTTGGTGTACGGGCCACCGTCCTGGGGCAGGATGGTGATGTAGGAAGTGAACTTGACTCGCTTCCGCTTCGGGCCCGAAGAACTTATAGGTTCGCTTTGCATCTCCTTCTCGTAGACATAGTCTGAGGGTCTGAGCAGCTGGCTGTGGAAAGGCTTCTGGGAACCTCCGTTCAGCAGGAAGTTCCTCTCCTCGAACTGCAGCCCCCTGTCAATCACCGTGGTGCACTCCTCGGAGGGCAGCGACATGTCCACCAGGTTCTCCAAGAGCTCCACCTCGTTGCCCAGCCAGACCCAGTCGTGGGAGTGCGGGATGTTGCCTTGCTCGCTCACCGCGAACCTTTTGTGTCTGTACTTCCAAGCGAACGCCACGCAGTTGATGAGGAAGACCAGGATGGCCAGGCAGAAGATGCAGAGCAGGGAGTACATGCCGATCTCCAGGTCCGTGAGGCCCCTGGAGGTCATCGCAAAGTCACTAGTGTTGTTGGCTTCCAGCGACTTCCCTTGCATGGGGAAGCTCATGAAGGCATCGGCACCGCCACTTTTGAGCACCTTCTCTTTCTTCTTGGTCTTCTGACAAGGCTCGCTGATGGCCATTTCAAACTCAGTCAGGAGTCCCTTGTCCTTCCCCGTCTGCAGCCACCATAATCCCCTGGGACTAGAGATTTGGCAGCATGGAAGCCACCATCTCAACCAACGATGACATTGTCATGGAAAAATCCCTGGAATCATAAATGCTGAAAAGTGGCACAGAGTTGAATAAAATACAAATAGAAACCAAATTAAAATAATAGTTGTGATAAATCTTTGAATTTGCAAAACTTTACTCACAATGTTAGTTTTTAAATGTGCATTATGCATACAGAATTAGAAAGAAAATAAATCGGCGCCCCGCAATCTTCCACGCTTCTTGACATGCATTAGACTGGAATCAATAAAGATCAGTGTCCCAGTGGTGCAAAGAACAGTGTCTTTTAATAAAAGACGGTAAGGATGTGTTCACTTAGGCCTACGTCCTATATTGAATCTGCTCTTAAAGCATTTTGATAAAATTAGGGAATGCACCTCAATTACTTTTAGATGCAACTAACCTGGCCATCCCCGAGGATAGCATTATTTAAACTGCAATATATTAAGAAGCACAGCTAAAGCAGCACAGGGCTGGCTGGCGGTGTTTGGCAAAGGATCCATAATAACTCCACTCTCCCTGGAAGACATAATGCTCCCGACATTGTCTTAAAATGATTTGCTAAACCCCTGTAAATGTGCAAAAGTTTTCGCTTTGACCGTAATTACAGCAAGGAGCAGCGATTTGGTGACTTCTTACAGTAACCGAAATGGAATTTCTGTGTCAAAAACTGCCTGCTTTTATACAAATTGAAGGATATAATATCCCACTGTCATGGTCCCCCAGTAGACTGTCAATGGCACCATTAAACCGGCTGCCAGGAAAGTGTCCCAGAAACCCGTTATGCGCATTTGAAAAGCATCCCAGAGGGAGTAGGATCCAGCAGCAAGGGGACAGCGTCACAAGCAGGGTGAGAATTCAGCAGGGGCCATGTCTACAGCCTGTGCTCCTTGCAATCCCCAGCCTAGAGCCTGGACACTGAGAGGGACAAGTGGCCTCTCAGGCCCCAAGCTCTCCCGGACTCGCACCTCTTTAGACCTGGAAGCACTTCCTGATAACCCCCCTCTTTCCTCTTCCTATCTCTTGAGGTTGACCAATCTCCCAGAGAAATAATTGTCTTTTCAGTCCAGACAAAGAGGAAGAGACAATGACATTGAAAGAGAAAATGAGAGCCTTGGTCTCTGACTAACACAGTGCCGCCCAACAAAAGCCATATCCAATTTGGAAAGCTGTGTGCAGACAAAGCACTGGAATCACAAGCAGGCCCCACTTCTCCATTATGACTTCATCGTGACTGCTGAAAACTTTGTAATGGATGTTTACACCCAAACACCTCCCTGCTAAACGAGCATGGCTGCTAAAGCAATCTGCTAAGCTTTGATAATTGTTTGATTTCACTTGCCAATTAAACGATTCTGGAAATAACAACTTTCTACGCTTCCTTGATTCCGTCACATTCACTGTTTTTATAAAGAGATGTCGATTAATTTGGTGCTAATAATTGTGTGTCTTGGTGGTAGATGAAGAGCTGTGAGCTGGGGAGTGGATGTCTAGGGACAGAGAAAGAGAGAGGAGCGTGGAGAGCCATTGGGAGGATGCCGTGGAGTCCATCCCTCCAGCTTCATCGGTTTCCCGGGTGATGTCAATATTCAGGACACAGGATGGGAGGGTCAGGATGACTTTCTGGGTACCCTGGAGGTCAGTGGGAAAGGGGATGGTAATGGCCCAAGCACAGCTCACGCATTAGCACAGCAAGGGCCTGGGTTGCCTGGGTGGGTCGTAGTGGCCTGGCCTTAGCAGCTGTATCTTGTACCTTGCCCATATCTCTCGGGCCCTGTTGTGCTGTTCCCCAACTTACCATGCTCTAGGCAGCTTTGATTGGCTGCACCCTTCCGTCTGGAGGCCAGCTAGCCCTGCACCAACCTCTGCTGAGACCATCAGCTAAGACCAACCTTTTCTTCTCCAAGCTATGAGTATTGGGCATTCTCTGTCAGTTACAGTACACCGACTACTACAGAAACCAGCTGGCTTGTAAACAGCATGGTCGAAAAGAACTTGTGAGTTAACCTAGTACAGTAAAATTATAGTTTTATTAATAGCTCACATGGTTTCTTCTCCAAATGAGCATCCTATCGATGTTACCTATTTGTCATAGGTGCATGAGAAAAGATAGATTATAAAGCCCTGGAAATTTCCTATTTTCTTCAAGAAAAGGACTTCTAAATTTTTTTTAAAAAATGTTCTTATCCACTGACCAAGCATAAGGACAGCTAAAACATTCAGTTTTAAGTTTATAAAGAAATACCTGATCTTTCTTATGCTGAATGACTAATATACAGACAGTGGAGATTCACAGTTAAAAGCAAATACTGTTTTCAACTGCTCTCATTTTTCTACAAGATGAAAGTAGTTTGACAGAATTAATACACTTGTCTGCAGCAGCATCTTGTGAGGCAGAAACACCCAGTGTTATTGCGTCCCTGTCCCTGATTACGAAAGGTTCAGAGAATTCAGGGGCCTCGTCTATTTCACTCATCAGGCAAATGTCCTCTGCTATGGTTCAGGCCAAGGCTCTCTCCCCAAAGCCTCGTCCAGAGTTGCGGTTCTGAAAGCTGATGGGATTGTGGGTGCACTGTGTGTGCCAGTATCCTAGGTCCTAGTCCATCGGTGAGGCTGTAGCTACCTGTGCGGCCAGGAGGTGTGGCCCTGGCACCCCCCCCACCCCCCAACGTCTGCCGTGTCATCACCCTATTTCATCCACCTGATCAGTCCTACGTGGTGCTTCCACCCTGGAGAAACGGATGGGAACCCAAAACTGTGGGCTGCATGACACTGCTGTTCCTAAAAGCCTTTTGTCAGGGGTGAAGCTCAGAGGGGACGTTTAGATAGACCTGAGGAAGCTGACTGGGGGGTCTTCCCTGAGGCAGCAGGAAGGGTGGAAGTAAATTATGTCCTGGGCTGCATTGGAGAAGGGGGAGGTGGTCTTTTGTTTTAAGGGCATCGGCCATAGTGGATGACCACCATAATGATTTTTTAGCAATCCATGCTCAGGCCAAAATCCATCAGGGATGAACAGACCTGAATAATTCACCATGTGCCTAGAAGCCGCGGCCCACACTTCCTTAGCATCTGAGGGCCACTGACACGGCATTAACCCGGCCGAGACACTGGAGCTCTGGTGCCGCCTTGGTAATCCCCATTCCCCAACCTAGGAGGCTCGACTCCAACTGTAGGACCCCAGAGAGGAGGGACTTTTTTTTTTTCTTCTCTGCTGTAGATGTGATTTTCTAGTCAATCCCTATAAAATAAGCGCCCCCATAACATCCTAAAAATACCTGTGAAGTTATGGGTGATGACCGAATTTTCTACTCCTTCGTAACAAACTTGCCCGGTTGTTGCATCTTACATCAACACTAGTTTATCCTTGAACAGGTTGGGATGCTCAGAACTCTCACTACGGTCTCCCTGGGCCGAACTCTTGGGGGTCCATAGGACGTGTTCCCTCCAGAGCCTCCAAGAGAGATGTCATGTGACCTGTCATAGCTTCCAGAGGTCGCCAGCGTTCCCTGCCTGGCTGTCTCTTCCTCCAGCTTCTTAGCAGCCCTCAGCCTCACACCTCTCTAACCCATATTCATCACGTCTTTCTGTGACCCTAATTTTTGGCTTCTTTCTCTGCTTTTTATTTTTTGCAGTACAAAATATCCTTTATTTCTTTATTACTTATTTGTGTGACACAGGGTCTTGCTAAGCAGCGTGGACTCGTAGTGATGCTCCTGCTCAGCCTCCCCAGTGATGGGATTGCAGACATGCACCACCAAGCCTGGTTGCAGGGCGGCACAGGGCACTAGGGGTTCTGGGGGCCTGAAGGGCATGTGGGACCAGGGATCAAACATGGGTTCTTGTGCTTGCCAGGCAGGCACTTAAAATGCCCATCTATCTCCCCAGCTCCAAAATATCCTCTCCTAAAGGAACTGCCTGGCAACCTTACTCTGAACTTGAATTTGAATTCCCCTTTCCTATCTAAACTCGGTTTTCTGAATTAAAATTTGGGGAGTGTTGCTCTACCTAGCATACATCTTTTTCTGTGTTTGGCAGGGAGTGCTATTCTAGTCATGCAGCTGCACTCCGCAGGCCAGTGCTCCGCGGGAGGCTAGCTGAGCTCGGCTTCGGGGAGCCTCCCCCCAGGCTTCTGGCTCCCAGGCAGATGGAACAGTGCAGCTCCTGTTGACGGAAGATCTTGCTACAGAACAGCAGGGGCTGCCTGCAGCCACGTGTCCTGTGCCTTAGGGCCTGGGTGCAGCACATGCCATGAAGCCAAGGCATAGACACAAGAGAGTGAGGAAGGTGGACTGGACACATGGAGAACGTTTCCAGGTGATGTCAGTGTCCCAGCAGCTGGGGGAGCCTGTCCCTGAGGCCAGCTGATGGTGGACAGCAGGGGGCTCCCTCACTGTGCCACCAAACTCCTCAGAAACCAGACACAGGTCTGAGAACGCTCTGGAGGACTGTCTCGGGTACCCTTCTCTCATTGCTGGGACAAATACTCTACATTAAGGAAGGAAAGGCTTACGGAGCTCACAGTGAGTGGAGGCTTCTGTTACCACACAGCTGCCTCCAAGGCAGAGTGGCACATGGCAGAGGGTAGCCATTCATGCTGGTAGAAAACAGCAAGGAGAAGAGGGAGGAGCAGGGGCTGTGGCAGTCGGCAGGCCTTGGTCCCCTCTTCATGTTTTCATGTAGATTTCCTGCCCCCTGGAGGGGTGCCGTGCCCATACCCATAATCCCACACTCCTGCCTTTGTGTCACTATGTCTCTTGGTCTGTCATAATCCCAGTACTAGATCAAGAGTGAATCACAAGCTCCCACAGCCGCCCCATGACTGCATGAGGCTTTGTGGGGACAACTGGACATAAACCACAGCAAGGACCGAGCTTTCCTGTGTCTGGTCAGGGAAACGTCGCTCAGGGAAACAAGGGCACATGGAAAGGGAATTCTAGCCATTCTAGAAGGATGTCAAGTCCTTCTGAAAGAGGCACGTGTCGTTTTCATGTTGACTTTATGAGTCCAGATCAGAGGTAAAACATCGCAACGAGAGACATCAAAACCAAGCCTCGCAGGAAACTGCAGCCGTTGAAAACATTAGCCAGGAATGGGCCACCACTCTTCAGGCTCTTCTGCAAGGCAGACAGACCAAGGGACAGAGTGACACAGAGGCAGGAGTGTGGCTGTCCCACCGCCTGAGCGGGGCTTAAATCTCTGCCCTTCCTGCCCACTGTCATGTGGTGGAAACCTCCCCAACTCCCGCATGATGGTGACGCCTTCCAGTACGCTGAGATTACTGAGAGAGGGAAGAGCGCTGAGCCGTGCATGGTGCTGCCCTGCATAGCCTCTGAGAGTGCGCCTGGCGTGGTCACCTCCCCACGTCCAGGGTTCAGCGTTTTCGCCGCTGTCTTCACAGCTCCTTCATCAGCTGGACTCCGCACTGAGCGCCAACCTTTCTACCTTTCGTGTCAGGGTTGCTACTTTTATCCTGACCAGAAAGATGAGAGGCACATCGACAGCCTGAAGCCAAGCGTTCTCCAGCTCCACTATCCCCGTCAGGAGCCGAAGACTACACTTGACCTCAGCTCCCCTGCCTCTTGTTGGCTCTGGTCTACAGCCACACGGACACAGGGGAGCCTTCACTTTAGCTTCTCTTCAGTGCTGATAATTAGATAGTCAGCCCCAGGCAGCCGCTGACCTCATGGCTCTCATTATGCCCGCATGCTGAGGAATCTGTGGACTCGAAACAGTCAATTCCTTAAGCCAATAACTATTTTCAAAGTCAAAGCTAAAAGGAAATCCCAAAATGCAATATCTATATCTATATCTATATCTATATCTATCTATCTTTCTATCTATCTATCCATCTATCTATCTATCTATCTATGTAATATATCTCACTTATTACTTACCTCCCTTTGTGCTTTCTTCCTTCCCCCTCCAGGAAGTTACAATGCACCTTTCCATCATAGCCTCCTTGAAATGGTAATTATAGGAATATGACTATAAAAAGTCAATTGTTGGTGCTGATAGACATATGTTAACAATGTCTGGAAATGAGACCACGCTATTCACTTCCCCAATGGCCTTGGAATCAGGGAGCAGACTCTGTTATCCAACAGTAGAGCTGTGGGGCAGTTTTACTTGGCTAGGAAGAAAGGGGTCCACCTGCCAGGCCCGTCAGCGTGGGTACACAGCATGGGAGACCATGCCTGGTTGCATTTCCTACGCCTCTCTATGGGTAGAAGCTGCCCACCTTGAACTGGCCACTGGGCAGCACCCCATCTCAGCCTGTGGCTGTGAAGGCCTAAAGCTGGGCTGCCTACTCCAAGTGCTCCTGCTCTGCATTCAGACTACATCCTTGAGCTCCAAGAGAACTCTCGCGGGCAGCTTGCATGAAACTTCCCCGAGGCTGGGAGCTCCTAGGGTTTCTCCACATGGACTCTCCAGGGAATGCCTCTGAGGAGAGGCTCAGAGCTCAGTGGTGGTTCAATGTTCTGTGGCGTGGGAAGGGAGCTCAGGGCGCAAGCGCCTGGGCTGTCCCAAGGTGAGACCACAGGGCACACCTCCTCGTTTGGCTTGCGATTCATTCTACTCTGGCCAAGGTTATTTGAAATCTGTGAGCATGAGACGCCTGTTCCTTGGCAGCCTGAGAAGTAAATTTCCCAACCCCCACCAGTGTCTTGGAGAAACTGTGGTCTCTGGGTCTCTGACATGTGACATTAAAGCCTGTGGCAATAATAAGTTACCATGACCCTATCCATGATGTGTAGGCACAGCTGAACAGTAATAAAATGAAAGCATATTTCTGAGATCATTGCGTATACCAAGTGTCCTTTGGAAGCTGGTGGAGATATGTAAGGAAGAAGAGCAGACAAGCATCTCTGTAGGCTTTTCTGCTGAGTGGTTAAGACCAAGATGAAGCAAGACTTATATAACAAAAAGTGGAACTTTTGTATCTGACAAAGTCAGTCAAATCCCCTCAGGATTTAGCCTGAAACCATGGACAACAGTTTGTAAGTAAAGCCATATTAATATGCTGAATTGTAAAAGGCTCAAGTCAACAATTTCTGACATCATCAGTTCTGCTGATAACCCACTGCTATTAGGACTGTTGGACTATGTTGGGTTATTTTGATGAATTCATGCACCTACAATTTTTGAATGGAAATGGAATATTCATCTCTGACAAAACAAAGCAAACAACAGGGTTATAAATGAAGGACCATTTTGCAGTGGAAAAATAGGACAGATAGACAGGTACTTTCTTCTAGTTCAATGAGAAGAAATATCTGTACTAATAGTGTTTAAACAAGACAGCATGTCCTCATCTTGTACTCTGAATAACTAGTATGAAGACAACAATATGCAATATGTTAATTATTGGAGCTGTCCTACCAACCTGTTTTGAAGCTGTCTCATTGCTATTTCTTTCTCATTAAAATTAATAAAAATACAAGAAAATAGACTATGAATGAAGAAATTAAAAGAATCTCTGTATGGACAGGATGAGGGACATTACGCAGAGAAGCAGAATGTTGGGGTGAAGTCCACCAGTCCAGGGGCCACTCTGCTTCCCTAAGAAGTCACCACACACTTCCTCCTATTCAAAACACAGCTCCCTCTGCTCCTAAGGCCCCCAGTTTCTTCTGCAATGCCCTGTTTGCTGCCTAGGACTAGATTCAGAATTACTTGGTTCCTTATTCATCTCCTTATCTTTCAATAGTTCTAAAAACAGAACACTCCAGTAGATCTGATCTGACCATTCTCTAAAGAATTTTATACCTAGTAATGCTGATTTTAAGTATTTGGTACTATTTTTTTTCTTGTAACAATGGTGTAGACCTTCGTTATTTGTAGATGAAGATGCGCATAATTTCCTGATGGCCTTGTATAGAGACCCTCCGACTTGTTCTTATCTTTATTGTGAATCTGTGAGGCATAGAACATGAACTTTTAATGCACATGTGTTTGGTAACTGTGGTCAAGAAGATTAACAGATGCATTATTCAACACAGATACCATTCCTTTATTTTATTGGAAGAGCACTTAAAAATGTTCGCTCCTCGCAAATGTGCAATGCACAGTACAATGCTGTGAATTACAGTGGTCACGGGAGTGCATTAGGTATCTTGAGTGCTTTACAGCTTTTCCTTAACGTCAGTTATTTATGATTGCACTACTAATTCATATACTCATTTCTCGCATTTGCACCCCCATCTCAGGGATGCTTGCGCAGTGGAGTTCTCCCCTGTGGCCCTGGAAGTCCTCCTCCGCCCTCCCAGGTCACGTGGCAGGAGGTCTTCCACCCTAGAGTTGTGTCTGCTCACCTCCACCCACACCCAGCTCACTTTCAAGGTAGTGGCTCCTTGATGTGCCTCAGACCTTCACGCAGGAGTCCCTGCCCTGACCCTATGTGTTCTGTGGATTTATTTATGTTGACTTTGGTAAGAGAGAAAGCACAAGAGCCATTGGTCATTCAGTGCTTGCATTAAAATTAGAATTAGAATTGGATTAGGTACGGCTGGCTTCCACCCTGAGCTGAGTGCCTTCTCTCCTCTAGCTCATCATATGATCCAGACTTTAAGTCTCTTTGGTCTTGGCCTGTGCTTCACAGTTATTAGGAATATTGCTGGGTAATGTCTCCTTGATGGCACCCTGGAAGGCGCAGACTGGTAACCTCTCAGCTTTCAAATCTGAAGTTAAATTAATTCCCCGTTTCCTTAGAACTTGTAGCAAACTTGAAGTGGTAAAACTCGGGTCACAGCTCCATCACATCCTAAGAACTTTAGTCAGCGGGATGGGGGGCTGGGCAGCCAGTCAGGACCACATGGCCACCCTAGTCAGGGAGTGAAGTCAACAGACCACACCCAAGGAGAACTGCATGGAAATGAATGTGAGGCCAGCCTGGCACATGGTCGTTTACCGAGGGACATCTCCCCAGAGAGGGTAAATTATACACAAGAAAAGATGCTGGCAGATCCGTAGGTCGTGCTGATGTTGGACATGCTGTGTTGCATTAACTCGGTCCTAGGCACAGTTTCCTGTGTTCATGAACCCCAAAGCATTAGGTGGGTGATGTCACCACCCCTATAGTGCAGGAGAGGAAACTGCAGTGAGGGAAACTGTAAGCCGAGTAATGCCAAACCTCCCTAACCGGCCACACGGCTGATGGATGGCCAGCGGGGCCCTGAGCTCAGCACACTTGGCTTCTGTTTGCACTCCTGGAACTACTATTGCCTCTGCCTCTAATGTAAGGACCAAGGTTCGAGTCCGGCCTCAACCCTGGAGCCTGCTCAGCCACAAAGTGGTGACAATAGCAGAGAAATTGCTAAGCCAATCTCCTGGGGCTGTTACAAGGATACAGGGCAGTGTCTACACTCACTGGACCAAAAAACACTGAAGCTATCTACTGAGGGTCTGGCACCAGGTGTCCAGGAGAATAACTGAGACAGCAGGTACAGATGCACCTTGCAATATCTGAAACATAAAAAAAGATGCAAGCATGTATGGTTGTCCTCCTGTCCCTGGGCTTGTGAGGTGTCGGTCCTCAGGGTCAGTCAACTCCACCAGGAGAATGCTTCCCAGTGGAGGAGAAGGGAGCAAATGGCAGCCTCTCGCCACCACCGCTGAGCAGCAGCTGTGGCTGAGCACTGCCCACCAGGGGCTTGCTCTGCTCTCTAACCTTTCTGCAGTGCCGTTAGCACATCTGTGGATTGATTCTCGACCTTGCCCTGACATCAAAGGGCAAGGGCCCTCTGATGGCAGCCACACCAACAGTGCCTTGGACAATGATCTAGAAGCAGCAGCAGCAGCAGCAAGGAAGGGCCAACTTGGTCTCTGAGCATCCAGAGGTGCCATCTGCATTAGGTACTCTGTCATTGCTGGTGCAAAGTGCCTGGCACACAATGTCAAGGGCAGAAGGCTGACTGTGGCTCCTGGATTCAGGAAGTGCAGTCCCTGGTCACCTGGAAGCCAGGCAGAAATGGCAGGGCTGAAGAGTCTGCAAAGCAAAGCTGCCCCACCCAGGACAGCCAGGAAGAGAACAGAGCAGGAAGAGTGGAGACGGATGCTCTGGAGGCCCCTCTGATCCCCTCCCTCCTCAGCCAGGGCGCCACCTTGAGGGACATTCAGCCAGGAACTCACTGCAGGAGGAACCAAAGCAGGAAGAGTCCCGTCCCCTCGCCCCGATCCATTGGCCTTCCAGAAGCTCCACCTTTGAACACATGAGACTTGTGAGTACTCTTCAGCTCCGAACCGCTCACCCTTGACTGGGATACCTCAGAAAACAGTGTTCCTTCCTGTGGAGTGGCTGCCTTTCCAAAGAAGAGATGAAGCTTGCTGAAGGGATCTGCAGGGAGCTAACCTATCCCCACTCCAGCCAGCCTTAGCTAGCATCTAAGCAGCAGCCTACTCATTTAGAAGAGCACACAGCTGTGGTACATGTGATGTGGCTGGTAGGAGCCTGGACGTGGTCAGCAGGGAGCGTGGAGACCACGGGGGCAGCGGGGACTTCTGCCGGCTCCAGCAGAATCTGAGCCTTCCTCTACTCTGCACGGTCTCATGGCATTGCAGAGGGCTCAGAATGTGTTCTGTGTTTAGGAGCTGCAGAGTAACTCCACCACAGCCTGCATCGCAAGTTCTTCACACCCTGCTCTGTGGGACCCAGGGATGTATTTCCTTCTCTAGCATCGAGGAACTGAGGCTGCAGATCGAACTGGGTTTGCACGTGAGCAGATGTTTAGGGGAGAAGACGGTCCACACCAGGTGGGCACAGTGTAATCTCAGTGCTCCTCTAAGTGGGCAGAAGAGGGGAGGGAGCCGGCGAGATGGAATATGAGTGAGACCGACCTTGATGGCTTGTTCTGGAGACAGAGAAAGGGGCTCCGAGCCAAGAAAGCTGGGCGGCCTCCAGAAAGAAGGCAGGGTCGGGAGGCAGATTCTCCCAAACAGCCTGGAAAAGGCATGTGGTGGCCGACAGTTTAATTTGAGTCCAGGGTGACTATTTTCCAACATCTGACCTCTAGAACTATTGGGAGTTCCTTATCCTAGTAATTTCTCAGAAGAAATGTAAATAACGTCCAAGTCTGACTGACAGATTGACTGGGAAGGTCAAGGTGGATAGAAAGGGAAAATGGGGGGCACCATGTTTGTCACAGGGTGGTGGCGAGAAGAAAAGAAAGACCCTGCTTCAAGAAAAATAAGAAAACAATTCATTCAGAGCCAAGCTCAGATAGTTTTGACCCTGAACCATGAGTTCTAGTTAACCCAACTGACGTGTGCTATAGTGAAATGAATTAGTTAGACTATTATGGTCACCAAATAAACGTCAGAAATCCATGCATTTGCTGGTGTGATCTCTGGAAACCGCAGGCAGCCGTCTGTGTGGGGCTGAGGTGAACTCTTCCATGTTTCCAATGTTACCTGAGAGAATTCTTAGTTTCCAGGTAGGTGGAGACAAGAAGTTCGGTAATCTTAGTGATAACCTTAAGTTTGTCTTTAGACGTGAGAATGTGAGAATTTTTAGACAAAAAATTTAAAGCCATTAGTTATTAAAGAGCCTAAAAAAGCCCAAATTAACTATGATTTCCAACAGAATTGGAGCCAGTCTCTCCACAATCCTGAAGGTTCTCGTCAACCAAGGTCAGGCGGTCTACAGCTTCCACACAGATGGGCCTTCACCAGAAAATTTACAGTCGCCATGCTGCTGAGGCAACCATCACCATCATAAGTGCGATGGACATTGGCAGAGGAGAAGAGATCCTCATAGTTAATTTAAGGCCAGCTAAATCTTGTCAATGTTTCAATAACTTCACATGCTTTTCTACACAAACTACTTCCTCTTCTCAAGAGCATGGCCAATTTCATTGTGAGCTAAATTCTATAAGAAAAACAAAACTTGTACCAGTGTATTGTCAAAGTCTAAATAGTTGGCAGGTTGAGGAAGAAATATGTCTTAATGCCATCCTAAATTTGTTTCTTGTTTCTCTTCTGTTCTTGCTCCCTAGAAGGTAAATAATTTTTATATCATTCCTCATTTCATATCATTCCTCATTCATCATCCCCAAAAAAGGCTAAAAATTTGCAAAGTCAGGGCTGTGCTCGGGAGATCTCATGGATCCACAGCCGGGATGTTTCAAGAACTCACTTCAAGCCAAGCCGAAGCAGGTGCGTGGGAACCCGTCCAACTTTAGAGGCTCGTGATGCATGAATTGAAGACCATATCCAGGGCACGGAGAGGGAAGCCAGGCTTCTGATGCACCAGAGGGCCTGGGAGAGAGCCTGGTCCTAAAAAGGGGGAGCCTCTGTGTTTCTGGGTACTTCATTAAGGGGGCAGTGCCTCGGTGGGTGATGGAATGTGTTTGTGAATATCAAGGTAAAATTTTAGTACAAAGCTTTTCTCTCTGGCATGCCAGGAAACCAAGCTGCTCCACGCAGAGAGACCCTTGCCTTCTGCTTGTCTCCTTCTGCTAAGCTTCTTCTATGCCAGAGACATTTGTTTTCTTTTTTCTCACCATCCATGTGGGTCGCTTATAGAGACAGCACGGGTCTTGCGTTCCCACTTCTCTTCACATCTGCCCTCTACAGGAATGGTGTTTCCATGTGTCACCTGAAGGGAATCCTTCCACACCTGTCAATATTTACCGGGAATAACCACCCAGGTGCTGTGGCCCTCGGCTGGGGTCGGCTGGGCTGCTGGCCGTTCCAGCCTTCCCTGCTGCTATCTTGAACACCTCTCGCTGTGTCCGTTTGGAGGGCGCAGAGTCTTCATAGATGCCAGTGGAAACGGCAGCGCGGGGCAGCCGCCTGACCAGCCCTGCAGCCACGTGAGCAGAGTCTGCACCAGCCTCTCCTTCCTCCTCCTCCTCCTTCCCACCCAGCCCTGCTCCATGTGCATTTATGTAGCAAATACTATTGCACCCGTCGGTGCCTTTGGTACCAGGTAACACACTCATTCACCCTTCTACCCACCTGCCCTTAACTTTAAAGCAGCAGGACCAGGAGATTAGGGACCTTGCCAGGCGCCTAGGTTATCAGCATCAACTTCCCTGCCTGGAACATAGGAGATACCTGATCTGCACTTGATGAATATTATGAAGGGGGAAAACGTGTGCTCACTTCCCACGAGGAGCACGTGCAGCCCATTGGTAGAGCACGTGGGCCCCAGATGACGCCCTCCACCATGAGAAGGTCGCTTTGGAGTCACGTGGGGCTGATGACAGGGAGCTCCTCTTAATCCCAGAAGAGCTTCAGAGCCACTGGAAGGTTGGTGTTACCACAGCTCCTTTTCAGAGCAGCTGCCCATCAAGCCAGGGAATCTGCTGCTACCCCAAGGCCAGGACTACTTCCACACAGATCACTCTAGGTCCTGCTAGGCAGGAAGCAGGTAACCCTAGACTCCTCTGAGTGCCTACCACAGGTCACACTGGAAAGAGGATGGGGCCGTGGGGTTGGGCTGGCTTTCTAATGTGAATGCTTTTCCCAGAGCCTTTGGTCCTCGCATGACTGCCTGGTCCAGCGGACACTGCCAGTTGAGAAGCTGAACAACTGCAGAAACACCTGGGCAGACACTATCAGGAAGGTGAAGGGGCATGCGCTCCTGTGACTCCGTTAGCATGGAAGAGGACGTCCCCTGCTGATGGGGGGCAGCAGCCTCCTGAGACGCTAGTGGCCACTGCTCCCTGACAAACAGCATAACACTACCATGAGAACACAAGCCTGCCCCTAAGTTGGAACTCTGCATGCTCCTTATAACCACATTATAATCACACCCTTGAAATCACTGTTGTGTTTTTCCATCTTGTAAAAGCACTCAGAGAAGACTGGCAGGGAAAAGTCGAGATCCGCGGCCGCCTTCTGCACGACATGGTTGGAGAAGGAAAATAATTTTGCTGGCAGCTACTTGTGAACTTTGCTTCTATTTTGTAAGAATGAGGTCTGGGCCCTACACGGTCGCATGGAGTGGCCCTTTCTGAAGGCCCTGTGTTGGAGAGCAGCGTACTGCACCAGCAAGCTGCAAACCCTGGCTGTCCCTTGCCTGGACTAAGTGACCTTGGGTGAGTGATTTAATCTCTCAGGGCTTCTGTTTCTTCAACTGCAATCAGTTCAATAAATTGCATTATCTGCCTGCAATGCTTTTTGTGTAGCTTCAATGAGCTAATGTTTTTAGTGTGTGTGTAATTGTATCAGGCACATAATAAACAATAAAAGTCAACCAAAATTGTTACATCAGAATTCATTTAGGAAGATGATACTCAATGCATCAACGTAGTTGCCAAAGTTCCTTGTATATGTCTCTGCATAGAGGAAGCTACCATGTCTGTCTATCTGTCTGTCTTAGAAACGTTCGAAGAGCTACAAAAAACACACAGATCCTAATTCTTGAGGTCTCTAGACAAGTATTCAGCAAACAACGTCACAAAGTCTGACAGCATACACCAGTTAGCAACACTGAAGATCAATTTATTTTTTCACTGTATTACCATGTAGCAGTACAATGTTCACGCTGTGCGAATATCTTCAGGTCTAGTTGTGGCACTTCAGTTCCACTCTCTTATTTACTGGCACAGGATCAGCACCCCAGACTGTCTCATCTTCTTGAGAGGGACAGAGGCTCCAGGGAGGACACCTCAAGGCACACACAGGTCAGCACCACTCCTGGTGCTACGATTCTTGGCTCCATCCCAAGGTGACTATAGAAATGCAAGCAAGGGGCAGCGTGAATGGCATCCAAAGGCCCCAGGACCCCATAGCTGGCTGCATCCGTGCCCGACTGCAGGTGATGGGCTCAGAGATCTGGTGAGAATCTGTCTGAATCCCAGTGCATCTTCCAGCCTTTCCATTTGCTGAAAACTCACCTGACACATAGATGTGCTGAGATTCCAGACAGCTGTAGAGTTAATTCAACTTTGGTCTCAGGAAAAAAGGAGGCCTCCACAATCAGAAATATGTCACATTCAGTTGGGGTTTTCAAGTGAAGGTGATTTTGCAACAGCTCAAGAAATATCCTTTTTCTGACCCAAATTGCCTATAGCTTAAGCTTCTTCCTTCAGTAGCCACCAGTTTCACTTTGACGCTGCAAGAAGAACTTAATGCCCATTAAATATTTTCATGTTTTGGAGGAGGAAACTTCAAATGTTTTCCATTTAACTTGAAATTCTTAAGGTTGAGACAAATTTAAATTCCATCTCTGTACAAAAGCAGCTGAAATATAGGAAATATGGACCTCCGCATTGTTTATTTTTTTCCTAAGTGATTGAGTAAATGGAGCTTAAAAGGCCTTTTAAAAAGTCGAAGAAGTAAGGGCCAGGGAGATAGCTCAGTAGAATAAGGGCTTGCCTGGCAAGCACAAGGCCCTGAGTTCAATCCCCGGTTCTGAAAAAAAAAAAAAAAGTGTGTAAAAAGTCGAAGAAGGATGAATGTTTCCAAAGCCCAAGTTCTTTTCTCTAAGAACTACCTTCTGAGGTTTTTACTACAAAACACAAAGCCCAGAAAGTCTGTATAAAAGCTGGGCAGAAACACAAAGTGTTGTGGTTCAAATAGGTCCTTGGAAGGATTTAAAAGAGCCGTGAAGTGGATGCTAATAATTTTAGAGACAGGGACCCTGCAGTGACAATGAAAAGCACGAGGAATCCTCCCACTGCGGGAGGATCTGTTGGTACTCAAAGTAATGCCAAATCACACACACACACACACACACACACACACATACACACACACATGCACATGCACACGCACACACACATTTTACCTCTGTAGTAATTAATTTTATTTAAAGATATGTTCAAAAAGAAGGAGCATAAGACTTATTATAAACTAGGTTTTGTGAATTGGGAATTAAGTTAAAGTTTATTGTTAAAGTCTTCAAAAGACTAAACTTGGAGATATTGTTTGACTCAGCTACCCTGCTCTGAGGCATGTGCATGGAAAATTAAAGGCAGTGCATCATGGTAACCCATGTATGATCATGTGTGTAATGGCATGATGCATGATAGCTGGCAGGAACAGCAGCCCAGGTCCCCATCAGCTGGTCAATGGATAGAGAAACGTGGACAACATGCAGGGTGGAGCGCCCCTCAGACATATAGAGAACAAAACCCCTTCCTTCTTTCTTCTCCTCTTTCCCTCGTCCTAGCTGCTCTTTCCCTTTGAGCAGTGTCTGTCCCTTTCACCCTATCTATTTTTCCTTTGGATCTTACGTACTTTTTTAGCTTATAAAAATATGGAGCGCTTCGTGAATGTGCGTATCATCCTTTCACAGGGGCCATGCTAATCTTCTCTGTATCGTTCCAATTTTAGTACATGTGCTGCTGAAGCGAGCACCTTTTTAGTTTCTGAGACTCGGGAGACAATGTCGTGTTTGCAGATGTGGGTCTGATTGAGTTCACCTATGCATATGATTTCTAGCTAGGATAACTATCCTGCTGATTGCTACTGGCCCATCAAAAGGAGCAATTAATGCCTAAAAGTTTTTCTTCCTTTTAATTTTTTCACTAGTTATGCATGTTTATAACAAGGAATATGAACAACTAATTTGGAGACAACAATAGGTAACCTAACGACCATTATTGAATTCCCATCCTCTTGTTTAGTGAGATCCTATATCATTTCTAATGGTTTTAAATTATCTTTTTTTATTCTCATAAACAGAAAAGATGATGTCACTTTCAGGAAATGGATGGAAATGGTCACCATCTTCATAAGTGACTTTAGCCGCCGGACCCAGAAGGTCAAGTATGTCATGATTTCTCTTATATGAGAAGTCAAATAAAGGAACACATGGGATAAGAAACATAGAAAGAATGGGACAGCAAGTGGCAGGCTTTGGGAGACAAAGAAGGGGACAGATGAGAGAGAGGAAGTGAGGGAGAGGGCATCCTGACAATTTTGATGACACACAGCATCATTTTGTCAAGCTGTCACCTTGGGTTGCAAGTGTCCTGCAGGAGTGCAGCCTGTGCTCCCTGACCAGTGAGTCCTAGGACCCCAGCACTGGA
>PVKN010010022.1:0-23116 GCA_004027915.1 Capromys pilorides
GGGGAGTGATCTTAGGAAAAGAGGAGAAAGAGTGAGGGACACAGAGTGGGCTGGGGTGGAGAAAGCCAAGCAAAGATATGGTGCAGGAGAGCAGGTTCTAAGCCTGCAGGGGAGGCTGGAGGCCATGCGCGCGCACCACAGGCGAGCCCGTCCAAGGCAAAGGAGACGCTCTTTCGCCCCCATTCCAGTAACCATGCGGGTGGGAGCTGAAGGTCCAGCAAGACTGACCATCCAACGTGACAGCTGGATTCCGCAGACAAGCGTGGCGGCCAGTTGTCACCAACGTCCAAAGCACCCAGAGGCAGGTACGCCAGCCAGCGTAGGTGAACTGTACTCTCACGTGTAGATATTACATTTCACATGCATCCACCCACGCACACATGTGAAGGAGGAAGTGGAAGACGCGGGGAAGGAGGTCCTTATCACAGACATTTAAACAGATGATTATCGCGCAGTATCCGGGCTGAAGCGATAGCAGCAGAGGAGAAAAGAAGCAGAGAAAGTCCGCAGACTTCTGAGAAATGCAGTGCGCTGCTGCGTTGACTGACTGCTCCTCAGGTCTGGGACTTCAGAATTGTTCTAACTAGTGTGACCGGACGCTTGCGAGCGCCAGAGCGGACTGCCGAAGGGGAGGTCCAGGCCGGGAGGGCAGCAGCGCCCAAGAGTGTTGGGGATGTGTTTGCTGCGCGCTAGTCCCTGGGATAGTGCGGGGTTGCTTCTCTGTCCCCTTATTATCTGTCCTCATCCTTCCTCTGGGGGAAGCGGATGTCTGAACAGCCTAAGCGAAGCCGTTCTAGAGGAGTAATTAGCATTAGCAAAAGGAAAGCTTACTATTTGGAGGTTTTCTTCCGCACCCCAAAAAGACAAGCGTAAGCAAAACTCCAGCACCAGCTGGAGCCAGGAGCACAGGCGTAAAGGAGACAAAGATGAGAGCCTGCTGGGCAGCCGCCTGAGCAGGGCCCTGTGCTCAGCCTGCGGAGACCAGAAGCACCTGCGTCCTGCGTGGCCTCCAAGCACCGAACGTGTTCACAGCTCCCTGCAAGGAAACCCTAGTCCTTTCTGGCAGCAAACTCAAGTCTGAACCTAGGAGATGCGGTAAGAATAAACGCCTCGTCAACAGGAAAGACACACTGCCCCTGACTGCTCTGGGTTCGCCTCCTCGTCTTCTTGAGCTCACCCACTCATCCAGGTAGTCCTTGACACTTCTGAAGGAGTTCTGAAGTCCTCTTTCCTGGCTTCCATTGCGCGGTCCTGGCTGCCTCCGTGTCCTGAATCTACTAAAGACGTTCGTCTTCAGTGGTCATTGGGACTTTGGGGAGGAGCCAGAGCTTGCACTGAGCCAGGTCTAGGGGGCTGGACCGAGGAGGCCACACTGTGCTGTGTACACAGGCTACCTGCTGTGGATAGCACTGTGCCGGAGCACTCACCGCAGCTTCTTCTTGTTGTTGTTGTTGTTGTTGTTGTTGTTGTTGTTGTTGTTGTTGTCACCCTTTGGAAAGACACACAGAAGAGTGTATCAAAACAGCTTCAGAAAGTGGCAATAAAAATGGAACAAAAGGACTGGCGAGGCAGCTCAGTGGCCTAAAGTGCCTGCTTAGGCAAGCTTAGGCAAGCGCGGGTCTGCAGTTTGATTCCCAGGCACCGCCCGCGGCACCAGCCCCGCCCCCAGGGCAGGCTGAGCGCGCCATCAAAGTGAGGAGGAGCACTCTGAGGGACGTTACTGGCAATGTGTCTTTTACTGTAGAACTTTATTTTTAGTTGAAACATACACTGTATATTATGACCACTGTTAGTATTTCAGCCATACTGGGCCACATAGAGGGTACAATTGTTAGTAGAGTGTTTTTGTTTGGAATAGGTAAATTAAGGTCAAATATCTATCTATCCATATCTATATCCATATGATGTCTCACCATAGGCCATGTATTTATTTTACTTTATGGTTATTCCAAAGTATTTCATACGCATTTTATACATATTTATATGGCTTATACCTGTTTCTAGAAAGCCTGCTATGGTCCCAGGTAGGGCCCTTTTGGAGGTAGCTGGAGCTGGAGTGTGGGATGCTGGGAGCAAGGGTATGAGATGACCACAGCATCTGGTCGACCACTGGTCAATTTGGCACCCACCCTAAGCCCGGTGGCCTACATGGAATATAAAAGCTGCTCTTGTCACTTGGACTTGCTGCCTGTGACGTCAGCCTTCTACCTACCCTGGGCCCTTTCTCCCCTGTGATGTCCCTCGCCCATGCCACCCTGCCTTGGAGCCAACCATCATGGATTTAAACCTCTACAGACCGTGAGCTAAGTAAACCTTTACTCCCCTAACTTTGGGTGTCAGATATTTTGTTTCAGCAACGAGAGAAATAAGCAAGACAAGGTGTCTATAAAATAGCATAGATGCACGCATGCTTTTCCTACCTTAACACAAATATTAGCATACACTTCACGTGGTACTGCCCATTGGACTTTTTTACCTAATTACACAGGAATCTTGTTTTCACACTTCCCATAATTCCACTACACAGTATAAGCATACATCCTAATTTAACTGGAACCTTTATTCATAACTAAGTAATTTACAACATTTTGTTATGATAATAATGTTGTCTTGAAGAGGCATCATTTTGCTTATCAAAAGTATGTCTGCCATTTAAATTCCTGAGAATGGAACTTCTGCCCCAAAGGGTATGTTAAACTTTCCTTTCTGAAGCTAAAAACTATATCTCCCTACACAGTTCAAGGTCCAGTCTAATTCCAACAGCCTTGCTAGCACCAGATGGTATTTAAACTTTGGACCTTACCCAAGCTAACAGGGTAAACGGGGTGTCTCAGGGTAGTCTTTGTTGCTGTCCACATCGCTGAAGGGTTAGGCCCAGAGCCTCAGCATGCTAGATGAGCATGCTACCACTGAGCTACAACCCCAGTCCTTCCAAAAATTTTTTCTTCTGTTGAGACAAAGTTTCACTGAGTTGCCCAGACTGGTCTTATAATTATCCTGTCTTGGACACCCAAGTAGCTGGCATTACAGGCATCACCACTGCACCTGGGACCTGTATCGTTTTTATTTTTATTTCTTTTATGGTGAAGGGAAGCATATGTTTGTGTGTTTGGGTGTATTTTTTAAATGGAACTGTTTGTCTGGAGTTCTCTCTATTGTGTAGTTTTTCCTTTATAAGCTGGCTAGAACTGTTTCTTAAGGACATGGTCTTTTGTCTGAGGTTTATGTTGTGAATATTTTATCCCATGTTTATTGATCTTTTTATCCATATTTTTATTTTGCTCATTTTTTTTTCATAAAATAGTTTTTAATGTAACAAATTGCAACATTTTCTAACAGCTTTTAGATTAGATCTTGCATCATAGTGAGGGAAATGTACTGAAGATGAAATTCAACGGTGTACTGAAAATACTTATAGATTTTAAGGAAAAGAAATATTGAAAAATGTGAGAGATACTGACAGAACGCGGAGAACTGACAAACCCCACCTTCTAGCGCTGCCAGAATTAAAGGGCAGCGGAAGAGTCGTGCCAGTTCTTGTTCCAGTCCTAGGCAGGAATAAAAGCTGCCAAAAAACGGAAGGCTGGGGGCAAAAAACATAAAACACACAGTGTATTTAGTAAGGTGCGTTATTTTTTTTTTCTTTTTTTTTTTTAATGTATTTAGTACAGGGTCTACAGGGTCTCACTGTGTAGGTCGGCTTGTAGTGATTCTCCTGTTTTCAGCTTCCCAAGCGCTAGGATAATGGCCTGCCCACCACGCCCAGTCGCAGTGGGGAATCCCCCCTCCTGGGGAGGGTGCCAGCGCAGCATCGGGGAATCGAACTCCCCGCCCCTGTGTCTGCCTAAGCAGGTGCGTTAGTTCGCTGAGCTATCCGGCCGGCCCTGCACTACACTTAAATTTGCAGCCCAGTCAATTTTCACGGGTGTACATGCCTGTTTGCTGCCGTCCAGATGAAGGAACGCCAAGTTCTTGGCCGCCTGATGCATGCAGGAAGAAGGGATTTTCGTTGTGTCGGTTAGAGAAATGTTTTCTTCACGCAGCATCATGGGAGCAGCAAGCGGAATGGGGAGAAAGGGGGAACCAGCCCGTGGGCTGGGGTGGCCCGCAGCAGTATGTTCCAGGGCTGAGGGTCCTCTAGGAACTCTCCCTCTTGCTAAAATTTATTCATGTAGCTACGTGAAAACAAGCCCTTGGAGAACCCAAAACGACATCTGGAATGTCAAATGGGGCTCATAAGAGTGACTATGGAAGTGGGTTGAGGCACAGCTTCTAGGTTAGGGGCCAACCCTGGAAGATGAACTCTCGCGAGAACTGACTCACCCCATTCACCTATCATTTCTTCGATTTTACTTTAATCTTCCTGACATCCACACCTGTGTTGGCCCAGCTTAAGTCTCCAGGCCTAGATGAAGGAGAAGCAAAATAAGCATCAAAACAGGCCAACATGAGGATGAGACACAGGACAAATCCTCAGGCATGTCTTCCTTTCCATTTATTTTCGTCCCAAGTTCTAAGGGAACTGTTAAGAGTCCTACAGTTCTAAACAGGCAAAAAGGGTATAAAATTAAAATGAAAATTATTTTCCCATGGACCCCACGCCCAAAGCAAGGTCACCTCCCTGGACTCGACTGTTCAATCCCTCATCTCGATTTTGCTTCTGTGTGGAGCCTGACATTCCTGGCCTCCCTCTGCTCACCATGGATTCATTTTCAAAAACTGCTTAATCTGAGGCTAGATCCAAGAGAAATAAATTATGCGTGCCTGGCTCTGCTTTTTTCTTCTTTTCTCCTGGGAAAGATGTTCTCCGCTGCTTTTCTAGGAGTGGACTCTTCTCAAATTCTGGGAAGAGCTGCCCTGGCCCAGGGATAAAATTATAACTGCAGGGATAAAATTCCCCCTCGTGAAGTGCATTAAGCACGCCTTTTAGCTCTCACAGCAAGCTGCACAGTGCATTCCAACTTCGCCTTCATAAATAATATAGTGGTGTTCGAATATTCCATCAACTTTGCCTTATTCCTCCATTTCCAGAAACTGGGTGGGAAGAGGAAATTTGCTGCCTGGCTCTTCACAGAAGCTCCGATGCTATCAGTTTATGACTGCCGAGATCGAAAGTTGAAAGCAATATACTTACACTTTTTTTCCAGTACTAGGGATTGAACCCAGCTGAACGGCTGTACAATTGCCCTAATACTGAGCTGTATCTCTGGCCCTTATACTTTAACTTCTTGATGCCTCTGGTTTTTTATTTGTCTGGTTTTCCCTTTTGGGGGGTGGGGGCCCGTGGGAGGGCTGTGGAGGCCTGGTTGACCTTGGTGAATAGGGAGGAATTCAGAAGCAGCGACTTTTCCTCCAAGAACAAGTTAGCATTTTTTCATTTATTTTTCTGATGTACTATTTTAACATTAAAAAGCTAAACCTTCTATTGTATAATCTACTTCAGATGGTATTTGTCAACTCTACATACAGTTTATGAAACAAGGAATTAATTTCTACATTTTGCTCCAACTCCATTTTTCACCTTATCAACTCTAATTTTTACACTATTAAAGTTTATGTTTGTATTTTATGTAGATTATATATATGTGCATGCATGTAATTATTATAATTAAGTATCTTAATCTTTGTCCAAAGGCTAAGTCATAAACATGGAAAAGCACTTACTACTATTTAAACTGATATGATTCTAGAGACGTCATTGTCCCTTAAAGAAGGGGCATGGTCAGATCCACAGAGGGTGGAACACAACCCTGTGTCAGTAAACCTATGCTTCTAGAAGGATCTTTCCCTCAAGTCAAGGGCGGATGGACATCTGCTTTCCCACATCGCAGCAGCTGCTTAGTGCCCTGCCAGATTTTCTGTTTGCTTCATGTTTACAGAATTAGTTTTATATAGATTGTTTTCCCCATTGTATTAATTTTCTCAGGCAGGCTGCCACAACAGAATACCAGAGATAAGATAGCATAAACAGATACAATCATTTATCTCCTGACTCTGCCGGCTGGAAAGTCCACGACCGAGGTGCCAGCAGGGCTGGCTTCCCAGCAGCCTCTCCTCCTGGCTGGCCCACAGCCGTCTCTTGGCGGTGCCCTCACCCCCTTCCCCTTCTGCGCATGCCAATGAGAGCAACTCTAGTGTCTCTATGTCTTTTTCGGAAATCAACTTTATGGACCTCAAATTTACACATCACACGAGCTTACACACCATTACAAACTTAAAATGTAAGACTGATTCAATAGATTCTAGCACACTGACAGACCTGGACAACTACAGCCACAATGCAATATAGGTCATTTTTGTTATCCCAAATCAAAACATTTTACCTCCTGGCTTCCATCTCCTAGTCCCTTTCCCCTAAATCCCCTGAGCTACTCTCTATCTTCAGAGATATTCCTATTCTGGATGTGTTTTTCCTAAAATAGACTCTAATCATAACAATGAAGACCTTAATATATCCAAAAAAACACAAATCCTGTTCAGTAAGCTCCCACATTATATTAGAATGAAACTGAAGACCAACAACAGAAATATACTTAGAATATGTATTTTGTCTTTCTCTTTTGTCTCTTTCCACTTTTCTATTAAATTCTCTTTTCTCCTCTCTCCTCCCCCTTGTTTATTAGGACACTAACCCCATGGGTAAAAAAAACCTACCTTTATGTCCCCCTTAACATTACCTTCTAAAGGTCGATTCTGCAAATATAGTCACCTTAGTTTTGAGGGCTTCAACCTATGAATTTGAAGGGGAAGAGGATACAAGTTAGTCCACAACACTCATATTTGTTTAAAATCTACAATAGAATAGGGATTCTCCTATACTCATGTATAAGAATTACATTTATTTACCAAGAGTCTGGAAATTAATTTGGGAACATCTTATCCTCCTCTGAGAAGTGTGCATAATGTTTTGTAAAGCCTAAGGTAAATTACTCATCCTCATATTGGAGAAAAACAAATTCATATACAGGATTCAGCCTGAGTTGTAAGCTATATGACCCTGTGTCCGTCCTTCTGTGCTGCTACAACAAAATGCCTGAGGCTGGTAATTTATAAAACAGAAATTGATTTTTCATAGTTCTGGAGGCTGGACATACAAGTTCAGTGTGTGCAGGCAGCCTGGCTTGTCCTTCCTGGATAGTCTTTGTATCTCCCAGAGGGGAAGAGTGCTATGTCCTCACTTAAGAAAGGGAGGAAAGAGGGACTTCAGCGAGTCCCTTACAGCACCAACCCACTCCTAAGGGCTCGGCTGCTCCCCCTAAAACCTCACCTTTAACAGCATAACATAATGGATGGTCAGTTTCACCTTGAGTTCTGGAGGGGACACATGCAAAGCACACCCGTCTCTAGCTTCCTCTCTCCATCAGCCCCATGTCCTGGAAAACTCGAGTGATGGACTAGGATCCGCCTTCAGGGAGAAAGCTGCCCAACTGTCCCAAAGAAGCATCCACTCGCCCCCACTAAGAATGTAAATTGCAACTTTATTCCAAAATTGGTATCGAAGTCTTTCCAGAGCTGTCTTAGAGCTGAGCTGACAGGTGTAAAGGGAGTCAACTAGGACAGGACAGACTGCAAGCAACAATGGCATCTTTATTCTTTGACTGCAATAGGATAAGCAAGAAGCCAGACAGGAAGAAGCGTGGGGACCCTGAAGCTCCATCTTCTCCCCAGAACATCTGGAGGTGAGGTGTGATATCTGGGCCCCTTATCAAAGCACATAGTGGGGGACTGCCTCACAGACCCCAGGGAGGGAGGCAGGGACAAGGGTGGGAAGGACTCAACACCGAGTCAGGGATGAAAAGAGTCGAGGGGAGGCTCCTAGGGGATGGGAGGGCTAGCCTGTGACGCCGGGAGACATGACTCTCGCTTGATGCGCATTTTGATTATTACAGGTAACTGCCATCAGAAAAAAGCTAATGATCATCAACTTTTCTCCAATGATCACCAACTTTTCTCCAGTGATCATCAACTTTTCTGTGAGACAAAAGCACTGAAGATGCGATCGCTAGTTACTGTTATGCATTTTATGAGCACTTTTCTTTGTTCAGATTCAGAACCAGACATAACCTCAAGATCGCTTAGTACATACTACTGGTTTTCTTGTTTGTTTTGATTAAAGACCTGAATATAGTTAATGGTCCTTTATTTTTCTTTGTCTGCCCTACAGTGGCTTTTAATTAACTTTCTAGTTGTACGAGTCTACTCATCGTATATGCTTTTACTTATAATCTCAAATCTTTTATAGCAGGAATAATTTTGAATAAAATAATCATAACAGAAATAGAAAATGATGGAATAAAGATTAACGTAGGCCTGTAATCTCTGGACTGTAGAATGCTGAAACCAGAAGATCCAACTCTGAGCCCAGCCTGGGCAACTTAGTGGTTTACTGAGACTCTGTCCAATTCTGAGAGAGAGAGAGAGAGAGAGAGAGAGAGAGAGAGAGAGAGAGAGAGAGAGGTGGGGCTGTATCTGAGTGCAAAAGCTTGATGTCCAATCCCCAGTCCTGAAAAAAAAAAATTTTAAAGAAAGAAAAATACTGAATTATAATATATGATAATATATGAATGTATATGTCAACTAACAGATAAAATGCTGTGGCTAGTGCTTGAGAGGTTTTCATCCCACACTTCAGATCATATCCTTAACTCAAATAAGTCCTCATTCTTATGCCTGACAGCAGAGCTTAATTGCTTTGGGTTTTTTGTTGTTGTTGTTTTGGTTTGATTTTTTTATATATATATATATTTAATACAGGGTCTCAATACAGATCAGACTCGTAGTGATCCTCCTATTTTCAGCCTCCCAAGTGCTGGGATTATAGGCGCATGCCACCACACCCAGTCTCAGTCGCCATCTCAGTGTGCCCTTGGGGGCAGGACCAGCACAGCATTTGGGGGACCGAACCCCAGCCCCTGCATCTGCCTAAGCAGGTGCCTTAACCTGCTGAGCTATCTATCCAGCCCTTTAATTGCTTTCTTACTCTCAGTATATTCTTTAAACTAGAACCAAGAAATCCGGAAGGGGTAGGATAGAGAGATAGAGAGGAGATGAAACTCATAACCCGGAATTCACAGCCTGACGTTCATAGCCAAGTCAAAACACACTGTCATACATTTGATAGGACTTTTTAAAAGCTTGCTAAAGCAAATTTAACTCTGCTAATGCGTATTTTACAAAGGTTGGATATTACACACTGAAAGGAAAATGACCTGTAGTGCAAGATTGAAGTGTTAGGTGAAATTTCAGTAATTGTGCCCATTAACTGAAAAAATCTTTGCTGCGAGTTCCTCTTCAGTCCTGCCTCTTGGTGAGGCTGCCAGACAGGAATGTGCCCGTGCGGGGAGCTCTCCCGCCTTCTCACCTACCACAATTTCAGACTCGGAGCGTCTCCAGCTCTGTCTTCCTACACTGGATGTATTTACATACCTTCCTTCATGTAAATAAATATGAGCCTGAAGGTTAAGACAAGCTGGATTCAAGTGGAAATTGGCAAAATCATTTGCCTGCATCTCCTCACTGCACCCCAGGCTTGGAACACTCTAGGGGTGCAAAGGATGGCTTCCATCCGCCGTTCTGAGTTCCTTGGCTGGGCTACAAACTAAATTCACATGAAAACCCGATTCACAGGAGAAAAAAACTGACAACGGGTGAGACCCGAGAGGGCGCAGGTAGCGTCCTGAGCTAGAGGAGGCAGCAGAGGCTTGGGGCTTTCTGGTGGGCGGCAGAGGCAGGCAGGCGTTCCTAGAGGGGGACAGGCAGAGCCTGGAGTGGCTGAGGGCTGTCTTGTTAGGCAGACAAACCCTCTCGGGTCACAAGAGTGGTCCTTGGGAGTACAGGTGACAGCCAGCACAAGGCGGAGCTCCAGTTTCTGCGGAGCCCACTTAGTACACCCGGGCTGATAACGTGGGTTCTTTCCTGGGGTACCTCCTGAAAGCTGAGCTCAATCTGGGGATCAGACTGTAACAGATGAGAGGAGCCCAGGACAAGCCCCTGCGTGCTCGGCCTTCCTCTCGTGTCCTCGGTTCGAAGGAACATCAAAGCGTATGTAACAGAGGCAGGCCTTGGTCACTTCTCTCTGATTCCTTGGACAAACTCCTGGACAGCCAGAATTAGGAAAGGAAAGGTTTATTCAGCTCGCGGTTTGTGGAGGTCTCCGCCTCTAATTCCCTGGCTCCAAAGCAGCGGGGCTGGCACAGGGGCAGCACCCGGAGGCGGCTGAAGGCAGCAAGGCCCCAAGAGCAGCGAGGGGCGCGAGCCTCTTCTCCTCCCTTCTGCTGTCGGCAAGCTACCCCCCCGCCCCAGGCTGGTGGAGCACCCCAACAACCTCCCTGCCCTCCCGCAGGGGCTCAAGATGTGTGCAGAGCGAGGACGCTGGCAGCTCTGGCTGAGCTGCTTCGCTGAACTGCTAAACTTTCCAAGTGGACACAACGTGTCAGTCACTACGCCTCCTACTCAGGGGTGCTGTTTCCAGAACCCTTTGTAGGGTTAAGCAGAATGATATTAAAATTAGCTGTTAATTTCCTAAGGTTTTTTCCTGACTTCAGATAATTCATTATTCAAAAGTAGACTCTAGCATTTATTTTCCTTGATTTTTACTTTGTTTTGTTGACAGTGGATCTAAAACTCCTTCTCAGAACTATGGAAGCTCCTCAAGTAAAATTACTATACGATCCAGCTATCCCAAGGAAATAAAATCAGCATAGCAAAGAGACACCTGCCCTCCGGTGTTTGTTGTTGCCCTGTTAAAATTAACCAAGAGTCAACATTGATGCCTACCAACAGGTGAATGGATAAAGAATATGTGCTGTGCATATACAGTGGAACATTATCCAATCATAAAAAAGGAATGAAATGTTCTCCTTTATAGTACACTGGAGGACATTATGTCAATTTTTTTCCCATTCCCTTCGGAGTTGTTCCCTTTACCTGCCCCACTCTGCTTCCGCATGCAGGCAGCCAGCAGGATTCAAAATGTGAAATACATTTTGCCAGAGTTCCTATTTTCTATTTATGTGTTTGACCACAGAGAATATCAATCTCGAACCATAGATTTTTCCATCCTTTCAAAACTTAATGTAGGCTCTAAAAAATAAATTTCTAAATGAATTAAGGTGTCCCGTGTTGTTCTTTAATTATATGTTCTTTGGAACAGAGCCAGATCTCAGCTGCCCAGATGTTTTCAGCTTGAACATGGGCAGTGCTATTCCAAAGATTCTCGTAGCTCTTCTGCGCAGATTAACAGATTTGACCACGCCCATTCCCAGTCCTGCATTTCAGCACTGCTCAGGGTAACACCCCATAAGCAGAAGGCAGGAGGTAAGGCCAAGGTGCCATCTCCCTAGTCTTACATTCTTCACCAACCAGAGCTAACGGTCCCTGGTGTCTTCCTGCACGTGCTTTGGGACCACCAGGTCTAGAGTGACTGCTGAAGCCTCCTTTATTCTTGAATAGAAGCCAGATTATCCTACCAGATACCTGAGCAGAAGCCCTTCCTGTAACTCAGTTTACTAAGAAGACCAAAGTACTTACGGGAGGATAATACATCTTTTTCATTTACTCAGAACTACATTACTTAACACTACGCACTGCTCGTAATGCACGCGGATTAACTCTAGTGGTGATCCTTTGCAAAGGACATGTACCAAAATTAGTCATAAGCAATGAGTCAGTCTCATCCCAGAAATCACTCTGAAGCGCAGCATGAGCAAAGACAGTGAAGACTTCATGGAAATTTGCCACACGCGATATATAGGATAAGGAAACACTCCAGGCTATTTTATGACTAAAATAATAAGGACAATAATGTAAACCATGGACAAGAAGGAACTCGAATGAACCCTAGTAGATGTCACCCATCCCCATAGAACATCAACTTCTCAAGACTTGGGGAAACACTGGCAACTGCTGCTGTTCTTGGTAAAAAGGGGGAACTGGGATCTTCACGAAGGGAGAAATGTCACCCATATAAGGATGTCACATCGTGTAGTTAGGAAACCAGAGCATCACCTGTTGACTAAGCATGAAAGGAAGATGAAACCCACAGACACATCCTTGTACTCTGTGCTTTTTCCATATCAATCTGTAATCTGGACACTTCTCTCACTAAGAATAACTATTTTAGTCAACAGGTGATACTCTGGTACAATACATAAAGAAAATAACACCCAGGCCTGGGTTTCATGATCTAATTAAAGCAGCGAGATAAGTAGGGCAGGAACTTCTCTCTAATTTATTTGTGACATAGTGTATATAATGTTACCTAAACAAAGAAGATGAGGGTGAGGCATACAACTCAGTGGTGGGGTGCCTGCCTGGCAAGCATGAGGTCTTGAGTTCTATTCTGGACTAAAAAAAGAAGAACATTGTCAATAAATATTTACTGGATAAATAATGGTGTGCCTAAATCCATAAGCAACCATTCAACATTCTCCACACTGAGAGATGACCTGGTCTCTGGTAATGTAAACATTAGACTTTTTGTCATTTGCAATGTTGGAAGCCGAGCCCAGGACTCAGCACTAAGCTACCTTCTCTTCAGGCCTCTCTAATACTTTTTTACTTTAATACAGGATCTTTCTAAGTCATTAAGTTGCCCAGATTAGGCTTGAATTTGTGACCTTCAGCCTCAGCCTTATGGAGTACCAGAATTACAGGCACGCACTACCACGCCAGGCTGAACATCAGACATTTTTGTGGTGCAGTGGTCTCCTTTGTTTGCTAGTGAGCTACCAAACGTTATACCTAAAATGTCTTTAAATCAAGGCCATAAGCACAGATTTGTGGGGTTCTTTTTACAGAATTCAACAAACAGGGCTGGCCAGATAACTCAGCAAACTAAAGCACCTGCTTAGGCAGGTGTCTTAGTTACTTTTTACTCGTTGCTGGGACAAATACTCGACACTCAAAATGAAGGAAGGAAAGGTTTATTTAGCTCACAGTTGCTGGAGGTTTCAGTCCATATTCAGCTGGTCCATGGCTGAGTGGAACAGGGCAGAGGGCATCCAGTTCATGGCAGCAGAACAACAATGGGAGCAGAGAGTAACAGCTCTTTAAAAAATCTCTTTGTGCTCAGTCACTCTGATGTGGGCCCATTGTGCCCTAGGGTGAAACCAATCACACCCCAGGATGGGCCCTTGATCCCGCTGTAGGGAGGAGCCAATCATATCCTAGGCAGGCCCAGCTCATGCTCCAGGGAGGAACCAATTGTACCCCATCAGTACTAAAACACATAATCCCAGTGGATCATGGCTCATGTCTCAAACTCTAGAAGTCCCCGCCCCATGATTGCATGAGGCTTTGCGGGGACAACTAGACATAAACCATAACAGCAGGCTTAGAGTCTAGGGTTCGATTCCTGGTGTGCCATGCTGGCCCTGACCTGGAGGCATGCTGAAACAGATACTGAGACTAGGCATGGTGGTGCATACCTGTAATCCTAGCACTTGGAAGGCTTAAAACAGGAGTATCACTATGAGTCCAATCTGTTTAGTGAGACCATGTAGACCCTGTACTAAATGCATTTTTTAAAAAAAGAATTCAGGCAATAAGTATTGTGTACCTGCTGTGTTCAAACCACTATGAAAGGAGGAGCTCTAATATGAAAAGCGAGTCACAGGTATGAGGCAAAGGAAGAATGGAACATAAAAGTGGGGAGGAGAGATTGGATATCGTAAAGAAATAAAAATTCCCTGTTTTAATCATCTGCGCTTTATGAGTTGTTCCTCGATGCTCAAAAAATTCTTTAGATTTTTTTCTTGATTATATAGGATAGATTTTATCAGTCAGGGTTTGCTCAAGAAAACGGAACCCCTCTAGGTATTTCAAACAGAAAGGAATTTAATACAGGGAATGAGATCTGTTACAGAGAACTACTGTTCCAATTAGGAGAGTAAGAGATAATAAACATCTGGCCTTCCCAGCGGTGCCCATTCCTAACGTACAGAGGAAACTAGGCAGGTGTGAAGCTGTTGCTCAGGTCCTAGCAGAAGTACAGCATGAAGACCTAGAGTCAAACGCAAATGCTTCATGCTGATCATTTGCGTTCAGTCGTTCTCCCCTTCTAGCCTTGCACTCTTCCTGATATTCCTCTGTTTAAGACTCCGTCTACTAGCATAGCCACCTGGTGTCTCAGGAGGGTGAGCCCTCCTCACTGCTATCCTGCTGCAACTCAGAATGAGGGAGACCCAATCAACAGCTTACTGTGGACTTCTTAGAGAGTGAGGTCTACTACCACCTCAGTTCCATCAGGGTGGGTTTCCTGGCACACTGGGAAGGCCAACCATCCTGGGGTGGGAAGGGCTGATGAGGTCAGCCAAGGTTTTGCAGAGGAGGGCTGAGTGTTCTGTAGGTTCTTTCCACAGACAAGGCAGCAGTGAGCAGTTCAGCAAGTGGAAACAGCATGTGATAAGGCTTTCCTTGGATCTCACAGGAGAAAGAAACGTGTTTCTTTGGATTACTTTACATGTTTTCTTGTACCCACTCAACAGACTTTCATTACCAACTCCTTTGAAACATTAGTGATATCTATTGAGAGAAAATGGCATTTTCTAGAAGTAAGGCTAAAAAGAATATAGAGTGTAGAATTATGTGGCCATATTCCTCTCATTTAAGCCATCACAAAGCAAATAATAGTTTTCCACAGCCCTCCCAAGTGAGATCTCTCGGGCCCTTCACAGAGCGATCACTTACTGCCTCACCTTTCCCGGCTGAGCCTCTCCCTTCCAGGAGGGAGCTTCCTGGCCACCCACACTGGGAGCTGCCTGCCTGCCTGCCCTGGAGGGAATGCTGCTGGGAACTGTTCACGACCACCTAAGTGGAGGGAAGCAGCCAGCCCTTCCTCCTCCACCATCCTCCTCGCGTTAGGAGCTGAAAAGCCAGAGCAAGTATCAGGTTCTTATTTCAACCCTGATCTAAGAAAAATATTCTTTTATCTTTTCCCTCCCAGTCCTCAGAGGGCTTTTTCTCTGGAAGCACAACAGAAATTCAGGATCCAAAAAGCCACCTAGGAGGGTGACCCAAGGCCAGCCGGGGGAAGCACACCCCTGCTCTCCAGTGCTCTTCTCAGTAACAGCGTGGAGTCAGCCAAGATGGAGAGGCCACGCAGGAGGGAAGTGAAGGGCTGGCAGGACTTCCTAGAGCCTTGTGTTATTTCTTCCTCGGGTTCCCATACTCCAGGAGAGTAGAGATAACATTTAGAAAACAGAAACACGTTGAGAACTTGAGCCAGGCATTAGGATACTTTTATGAGGCATGGAAGTATGTGTGAGAGAGGAATGAAAGACGTTGAATTTTTTTTTTAATGAAACTAAAATCTTTAATATGAGGCAACCTGGATTTGGAGTTCCATAAACATTCAAATTCATTAGGACCATATGAACGAGACTAGTATAACTGGATACTATTTCTCTTTTCAATGTGTTTATTTTCTCCTGGTTTGAGGAATCGCATGCTTCAGTTTGTGTTTTCTCATTATATACCATAGAATATAATGAAGGATCTAACTCTTTATTTGAATCCTCTAGAATAATGAATAAGCAATCATAACTAAAAAGGGATTAAAGTTAAAAGGTTAAAAAATACAGATTGAGCATATATACTCAGAGAAATGTGATTAGAGGACTATCTTTGCATGAAGAAAGAGAGACAGAGGGCGTGTGCAAAAGAATTTCTTGCAGTCCATCAATTTACTGTTCAATAGTTTTAATTAAAAGTCCATTATGCTGTATGCCTGAAGTATAGCAAAATCGACTATGACCCAAACTGAAAGGAAAAAAAAGTAAGATATCAATACTTTAGTATTGAGCTGGGCATGGTAGCACACTCTTGTAATCCTAGCACTTAGGAGGCTGAGGCAAGAGAATTGTTGCAAGTTTGAGACCAGCCTGGGCTACATAGTGAGGTAAAGACTAGTATGAACTACATAACAAGAAGTCCTGTGTCAATACCCCATAAGGACTGTTGGGTTGTTTTGAGTAAAAATTAAATGAAAGATGTAAACATAAAGTATATCGTTTCTACATATCTGTGAGTGGCCTGGTCCTCTCCATCATCAGATTTACCATGCCAGAAAACTACATGCAATTATAAGGCCTAAAGAAGCAACAAAGCTAGTAATAATTCCAACAGGCAATATTTTTAAAACCTTTTTTTTAAGTACAGGGTCTCACTACACAGATCAGACTTGTAGTGATTTTACTGTTTTCAGCTTAGCAAGTGCTGGGATTATAGGCGTGTGCCACCACGTCCAGTCTCAATCGCCATCTCAGCACACCCTGTGGGCGGGGCCAGCACAGCACACTGGGATCCAACTCTGGCCACTGCGCTCTGCCTAAGCAGGCATTTTAGTCTGCTGAGCTGTCTGGCTGGCCCTGAAACCTTATTTTTGAAACCTCCTATGTAAAATAAATCTTACAGTTTCTCCACTTTCAAAACACATCTCCCTATAGCAGGAAACTACAAGACAACAGGTTCTTCCTTAGAACTTCCCATAGTACTGTTCCACAAGGGACTCCATCAAGCTTTCTCTAATGTACCAGAGGTATTTCTGATCTGTTCCATCACTACCATCAAAACCAGTTTCAACCTTCCAAAGGGTGGTTTTCTTCGACAGTTTCTCCATTTTTTATTATATTTCCAAAGTCATTCTTGGCTTTGATTTTCCAAATAGCATTTGTCTATGGACTCTATGTTGGAATTTCATGGGACCTAATTCTTCATTGGTAAGAATAGACTCTAAGGGCTGGCAAGAGAGCTCGCCGAACTAATCGCGTACTTCGCAAGTGCAGGGGCCACAGTTTGATCCAGGTTCCACATGCCATGCCAGCCCGGCACCCAAGGAGCGCCCTGAGTCAGTGCATGGTGGCACGCACCTGTAATCCCAGTGCTGGGGAGGCTGAAAACAGGAGGATCACTACAAGTTTGAGCTGCCTCGTGAGACCCTGTACCAAATACATAAATGAAAAAAAAAAAAAAGAATAGACTCCAACATTGAATGAAATTAGTATTTCTGGCCCTTGCTCCCTTAATGCTACCTGATCATCCTGGAAATATAAAATTCTCACTCCCATTTGCAAAATGCTTACCAAGGCGAAATGCTCCTGCACGGCGAGGGCAACTATATTCCAAGTACACATGGGTCACCTACATTGCTGTTTCTCACAGCCCCAAAGGGCAGTTTACACTTCTTGGGGCTGGGATGCTAGATTGCCAACTCATTATGCAGATTCTCTCCAGCTATGGGCATCTCTGTTCAAATCACAGTTCTTTCAGAATACAGGTCCAATCACGTCATTAAACGTGACCATTGCTGCTCAGTATTTTCTCTGTTTACTGTGGAAGTGAGAAATGTATAATATTTTAGTGTTTACTTATTTTGCCTGAAGACACACATGCAGATCTAGAATTGAATGCGTTGGCTTCACCAGGAGGTCCACTCCCAGGCACTCCTCATCTGACAGTGCACATGTGAGTGTTTTCCAGATGTTAATGTTGCTACCAATTTTGTTTTTGTCCCATAAAAAAAGCCCATTAGTTCTAGTAAGAGGAGCTACTTGTATTCACTGAGATATTTTCCCAGAAATATGTAGTATTTCCAGACATGTAAGTTATAAATAATGAACTTATTTTTTTATAGTTTTGGGACCAGGGAACCCACGGCCAGAGGCTTTGCCCTTAGTCTTGTAGTAGAGGGTGGAAGGGCGAGAAAGTGCACGATGGGGGAGGGTTTGAACTCATCTCTGCCCCAGGAATGCAGCCCCAGGAGAACACAGCTTGTCCTCTAGTGAAGGCAGAGATCCTGCCACCCTGGAACCTCTCAAAAGTCCCACCTCTCAGCACTGCTACTTTGGGGATCAAATTTCTAATTCAAGAACTTCAAGGAGCCCATGTGCCCACGGCAGGAGGAATGTGAGGCCCCACATTCCCCCCGGCTACAGCTTGTCACTTTGCTAAGGCCTGAGGAGCTGTGCTTTCAACGTTTGTGTCTCCTAAGGTGACAGAGCTGTCAGTTCTCAGAGGAAGCGTCGCTCAGTTGATTCAGCATAAGAATAAATAAACATGAAGCAAGCATACTCTTAATTTTACATGATGTTTAGAGAGAGGGAAAGCTCTTTTTCAATGCACAGCTTATAACTGTAACATTGTGCGATTTTTTTGTACGATGTTTTTCATGAACAATAAAACACCTTAGAATGACATTGAAAGAACTACCCTTAACTCCTTTTAGCACCCAAACATTGTGAATTTTTATCTTCTAGTTCTAACCTATAATTGTAATCATAATATGTATTGCTTTTTCCTTTTTAAACAACCATATCATGTTTTCTATGTTCTTTTTCTTTTTTTTTTGTGGGACCGGGGATCAAACTCATGACCTTGCACTTGCCAGGCAGGCACTTGTGCCATGGGGCTATCTCCCCAGCCCCACATTTTCTATATTCTTACCTTGCTTTTACAATATTAATATTTAGTGGTCATATTCTCGTTGGTATGTTGTAACTTGCTAAAACTAGTCTTAGTTTTAGACATTTTTTCTTTTTTGTTATTTTCTTTTCTATTATACTTGGAAACATCTGTCCTGCATCTGTCAAAATATTTCCCTAGGAGAAATCCTCTGGAGCTGTATTACTTGGTCAAAGTATGTGAAATGTCTCTGTAGTTTTTACTAAAGATTATCCTTCTAATGGCACTATGACGATTTCAAATGTTCTTGCTCCACAGATGCAGCTGGATTTACCCTCATGGCATACAGTGGCAACTCTAAATGGCATTTCTTCCATTTCTAGCAAGAGCACCCTTTCTTTGATCAAACCCTGTTCTAATTCTTGTGTCTTTTTTGCAGAGGTGAGGGCATAATGCCTCTCAATAAGGTCACTGTTCCCTCCACGCAGAGCTAGCTCAAATGGGAAGGCAACTCTCAACAAAGGTGAAGCACTATTTATTCCTTATATTTGGATGACCATTTTCTTGATTTCCTCTTGTATTGTAAGGAAAAAAATATTTTGTGAAAAGTTGACATCAAAAGTTAATGCTCCTTTGGCAATACTAAAGTAGAAATTTAGTCCTGTTACTCAAAGTATTTATAGAAAATACATTGGGGAATCTAATGGAACACAAGGTAAACCATCTAGGTCATCTAATATATCTTCTACAATATAACTTACTACTAAAAACAAAAAAACTAAACATGGTTTTAGAAATGAAAACATTTAATTAGGAGACAAAATAACACTCAAGATATTCCAAGATGTTTTTGCCCAGAACAGAGACATCAAGGAATCAGTCTCTTTTTGAATCTTTCATCTAATCAGGTAGTCTTTATTCAGTTCCCTCATGACCATGGGGTGGCTGTGTTAATAGCAGGCACTCCATTCACAGGTGAGAAGCAGAAAACAGGGGGGATGGTTAAAGTACAAAAAGAAAATCTTTACTTTTTAAAACATTTTCATGGAGCCACAAGTACTTCCCAGAAGACCCTCAACAGACTTCTTAGCACGTCATGTCTCTTTGCATAGAACTATGTTTCTGATTATGGTCAGTTTATTATGAGTAGATTACCTCTGGGTAATGCCGTTAGTACTACGCTACCCCTAGACTTGAAGTTGGGCCTAATTCCCATGAGGTAAAGAAGTTTAACCAAGTACAAGAACAAAATTGTGGTGTCTGAATTGAAGCTGCACCTCCCAGACGGCAGCCATGGCGTGCGCCACATGTGGGAAGCAGAGGGCTTTTAGATCTCTCATTCTTCGACTACTAGGTTTTCATGAGCAAAAAATGGAAAAGTCTTTTTCTTCCCTCTTAGGTCAGCACCGCAACTGTGTAAGAGAAAGACCCCTGTGTGCCCTGCTCGGCCTACCAGAGTCACAAATGAGAGCACAGTTTTTGTGGCCTCCTCTGGTGATTCACAGATGGGCAAATGGGAGAAGAGGAGACTATCAATCCTGAGAACATGGGAATTGTCTGGAGCCAGAGACAAACGCAGTAGCTATCCCTTAGACCTAGTGTAAATGAAATGCATCAAAAGGATGTATAGGCCCCACCAAAACACTTCTAGATTTAATAACCAAATTCAGTAGCACAGCTGGATACAAAGTCAACTCTCAAAAAAAAAAAACAATAGGCTTCTTGTATACAAACAACAGACCCATTGAGAGAGAAATTAGGGAAACAACGCCCTTCACAATAGCATCCAAAGAAAAGAAATACTTAGGAATCCATTGACAACTGGAAAGAACAACTGGGTTGGGGAAAGGAGAAACGGAAGAGAAAAGGAAAACTAAATATACATGTAGAAGATAGTTGAGATAATTATACTACTCATTGCCACTAGTTCATTGAAAAGAAAAGGTTATGCTTTCATTGTTTGATCCATGTTTAATGCCTATATCTTGTAATCTGAGCAACTGCTTTGAAGATAACAATACACAATGTATCAACCATTGCTAATCTCCAATTACCTTATTTGCAATTTTTTATCATTGTTTTTATTGGTTTTTCTCATTAAAATTAGGAAAAAAGAATGAATAGGCTTCCTGACTTGTACAATAGCTTATGGGGAAGAAATCTTTAAGACTTAGTCCTTAGCCCTAAGCAGACTATAATTTATTGGAGAAGAGGCCTGGTATAATGATACTACTAGGAGTCAATGAGAATTACTTGGAAGGTACAAATGACAAAATGGTTTGTCCCTAATGAGCTTTGGTGACAATAAGAAGGCATAAACTATTTCTCCTGGAGGGAAGGCCTGGAAGTGTTTGAGTTATACAGCCAGCCTCTGGGGAGTCCCTGTGTGCCATCGCTCTTTATTGTCCGCCCACCCACGCCTGGGTCAGAGCCCGGCCTCTCTGAGCTGTGGAAGAAAACAGCACAGGCTCAGAAGTTGCCTGAGGCTCCTGCTCACCTCAGGTGCTTTCAGCTTCCCCACCTTCCCCTGCCGTTTAGGGGGGAAAATCCATTTTAATTCCTTCTTCTCCACTGCCTGTCCTCTTTCAAAACGATTGAGTGAAAATATTATTATGAACAAAGGTTTTCCCAAGCTCTTTTATAGCGACAAAACAAGCACACAGTATAGCTACAGTAACAATTCTTGTACTGTTCTTCTAGAAGGTAAATGACAATGAGGTGCTTAACTTTACTGTGCTGAAGATACTGCCTAAGGGACAGCAATATACTGAATGCTTTTCCAAGCTTTGCAATCAGGTTCCTCCTGAAGAATGATGAGATAATCCCCAAATAACTTGACAGTATTTTAACAAAGTACTTTATGAAATATATCCTATGAGTTTAAAACATTCACTGGATTTTATATACATATATATTCATTATAAGTATGTGCATATATTATATAATATATATTCTACTTGATAGAGTTCAGGATTCTTCAGTTGGAAAACCCTATTATTGAAGTCTATGTAACCTCTCTTGGCCATTGGAAAATTCAATTACACCGTGAATCTAATTAAGAAAAAAGTGTTCACACCCTTAAATGAATCACGGTCATCAGGACTAAGATCTAATTAGAAGCACTGCTGCCCTGTGAGATTACTTAAGAGCCAAAATCCAATTGCTGAAACAAAAACAGAGATTCCCAAAGGCCCTGGAATAGTATCTGGATTGAAAATTTGGTTAATATTTTCCTTCCTGATTTATACACCCAGATCTGTATACATTATTATTACACAGAGGTCCTTGTTTTTTAATCTTCGAATGCTATTCAGGATTTTACACAGGAAGCAGATCCTTAGTGACAGGAAGACTTTGTTAAAAAAAAAAATCTCCTTTTAGGAAAAGGAATAGAAGTCAGGAAAAGGAAGATGCACTCTAGAGAAGGAATTTCCCATATGCTAGAGGGTGTTATTCCTGCGTGCTGCTGAAAGCCACTTCCTTTAAAAAGCCTCTCTTGATCCCATAAATAGCAATTAACTTCCCTCGATTGGAGACTATCAGGTTTGATCATTTTAATCTCTTCCTAGTATTTATTTAATGACTCACATTATTGCTAGCTATTTATCCAGTAATCTTCCTCATCAAAGTTGCAAGTTCTTGGGGACGCATTCAGTTCTTTACATTTTTGACTCCTCTTTGCTCCCCTGGTGTCTGGACTAGTTAACTATTGAATAACAGCTTCTATTGTTTTCATATCAGGTACTGTTAGGGGTTGGACAGAAAATGAACAGGAAAACAAGCACCATTTTCTTTGCATGTTGCTTATAAGAAATATGATTGAAAAAGTAGTGACAGCAACATGCTCACATCCTAGGATAGAGGTCGGTGTACTTGGAGATGGTACTTGGAGATGGGTCATTTTGAAGGTACAGCTGTACTGAACTCAAAGGCAGTATCCCACTGCTGAAATGAAGTCTGGTGTGTTTGCCAGCAGCTTCTGCTTGAGGTGGAATATAAACCCCTAAGAAACTGAGCAAGTCCATGTGTCAGCTAACTAGTCTTAGAGCCTTTGGTGACAATTATGCGAATCTCAGTCTTGTGCCATATATGTTTTAAACTTCAAAGGGCCTCTGAAGGTACCTTGAAGATAAAGTGGGGGTTAGGAGGACAGGAGGCAACTGTAGCTTATTCGATTCCCAGTTGCATGGACTGCTGATTTTAAGGATGGCCTTGCTACAGATTCCTAACGCCAATTGTTTTGTATTCTGACATGTATGTGACCTTCGCCATTCATGAGAAGTGTGATGAACTGAGCTTATGGGTGCCTGTCATGTGGAGAGGAAACGATGGAAACGTGCAGGCGAAGAGTACTGCCAAGTTCCAGCATGCAGCAACTGAAGAGTGAACAAAAGATCATATCACTCTGAAGGGAAAAAGATTCAGCTGCATTAAGAAGATGAAAATGTAAGTTGCAACTGAGTCATTCATTCAGAGAATAATTATTGATGACTTAGGCCCTGTACGTGACACAGGGCAGCCCAGTCAGGAGGCCTCTTTGTCTCACAGCACGAGGTTCTCCTGTGCCTGGAGACACTAAAGTGAACAGGGGTGTGAAGGGAGCAAGCAACCACAGCACCAAGCATTGGCCACCCTCGAGCCTGGGGATCATCCTTCCCTTCCTGTAGTCAGCATGAGCAGGGTGCAGGGGGAACCCAAGGATATTTAATCAACCAAG
>PVKN010010023.1:0-23105 GCA_004027915.1 Capromys pilorides
CTTTTTCTAAATACTTGAGCCTTCTGATTTTCTCTTAAATATTTAATTTCTGCCCTGCCACCTAAACATGTGCCAAATGCTTCTTCGCAAATATTTAGTTTCCCTTAGTATACTCATTTTTTCTCTAATCTCCTTCGTTCTCTCCCGAAATCTGTCAAAAAGATCTTTCTTAACTGCCAGATCCGTCCCGACCTTTACCTATAAGGCCACCCAATGAACATACGCCACTCTCCTCAACTCTTCTCCAACCAAGGCTGTTTTCCCCCCAGCTCATCCTTAGGGGCTCTCTCTGCCTCTCAGCTTTCCCCTAAACCCAGTACAGACTCTGATTTCACCTCCTCCCCGCCCTGCCACCACAAAGCTCAGCAGGCTTAGTGGGTTCAGGACTACTGGTCTCAGTGTCTTCACCCCAAGTCTCATCAGGCCGGCCGGCCTGACTTGGGAAGGGTGAAGATGGGTTATAGCAGGGAGCCTGTAGTCCAGGTAGGACTTTGGCCTGGCTTAGGAGGTGCTCCTAATATCTGATTAAATATTTGTTCACCCAGGGAAGAAGTGATCTCCTTGCTCCTCTGTCAGGAAAACCTTGTTTACTGACAGTCAAATGGTGAGATGAGGGAAAACACAATCTGGTCTTGGGTCTGAGATATATCCCAAAAGGGACTACTGGGAGAGCCACTCTGCCACCAGCCCCCCAACTCACCTAACCCAGGGTGACCCCCAGACTTGTAGTAGTAAATAACATAGAGCCAAGGATCCAGCTAATGCCTGGCTGGCTGGTCAGGTAAGGTGGAACGTGTCCTGAGATTCTGGAGAATTGAATGAAACTGTTTCCCAAGAAAAATTAGGACACAAACCCTGGAACCTTTCTGGCCTCTTTTGAGGCAGCCAGGCAGCACCTGTCTTACCCTTTCATTTTTCCAGAGGTAGGCTGTCGAAGGAGAGGTCCCTAGCAGTAGACACTCCTTTGCCCACTTTCTGGCCCTGAGTATCCCATAATATGCGAATACCTCCTGGGTTCTTCAAGGTGTGGGACAGTCCCACCAAAGCCACAACTTTTGGCAGGGGTTGCAGGAGAGCCCAAGGACCAGGTTAGAAGAGTTGAGAAGTGGCTGCAGCCAGAGGCGCTAGCAGCCTAGGATCCTACGGGACAAGGGTGGCTAGGACCTAAGGTTCTCGACTGCAGGGAGGGAGCAGGATTGAGTAGTGGGTCAGTGTAAGTGTGGTTATCGTCTTGGTTTCCTGCGGTCGTTCCTGCCTGCCTGTAACCCTCTGCACCAGCTCCCTTAGACCATGTCCCTCGCGTGTCCCTCACTCACCCGCACACGAGGCTCGGTGAGGTTGGTCCACACGGCGATCTCCTCCCTCATGCTCATGTCCGGGTAGCGGTTCCTCTGGAACGTGGCCTCCAGCTCTTGCAACTGTTGGCTTGTGAAGTGCGTGCGTTGCCGCCGCTGTTTTTTCTTTTTGGCTGGGTCCTCAGCGCCGCCGCAGCCCTGGCCGCCCACGCCACCGTCTTCGGGCCCCTTGGCTTCCCCACCGCGCTCCTTCTCTGCAGCAGGCAGGAACGAACGGGCGCAGGTCACCTTGGGTTTACGCCCTGTCGCACCCAGTCCCGGCTCCACCGAAGCGGGAAGCGCCATTGGTCGGCGCTAACAAGCCCTCCCTCCCGCTGCAGCCCTGGGAGAGGTCCCCATTTCAAAGAGCCACCTGGGTGCTTGTCGCCCCCCAGCACGGCAGGTCTAGCTTGCAGTAGAGAAGAACCCAGGAGCCCGAGCCACTGGCCTGGGTTCCTACCTCGGCAGGGCCTGCTAGCACAGCTCGGCCAGACTCCCGCCCAGCTGCGGCTGTCACCCACAAATACATTTTGCTGGCGCTTTGGGTTCTAAATCTGAGGGAAGGGGGTGTCTGCTTTTTTCTGAACTAGAAAAAGATAGTAGTCAGTGGGGTCTGCCGGGTGACCTGAAACCTCTACTTATTTTTCTCCCCAGCGCTGAGTGGCAGCCCCAGCACAGAAGGTTTCCACCTAACTTCCAGGCCTCCAGCCCGAAGGCCTTGAAAACTCCTCAGCTGCAGCCTAGACAGACATTTCTAAGTAACTTTAGGCTTCAGAGTTTCTTTAAAGCTACATAAAAACATGCAGTCACAGAAACATTGAAACATAAAGAAAAAGAATTTACAAACAAAACAGAAGTCCAGAAAAGCTCACAGTTCTCTGCCTAAAAACACAGAGAAGGTCACAAATTCGCAAAATCAGGCAGGTAGAAACAGAGCAAATGTAATGAAGAAGCCAGAAACCACCGTGCAAACACACCTCTACCTAAATACAAAGCTGTAAGTATATAAACTCCACACAGGTAGACACATTTATTTCTCAGATTTAAAAAAAAAAATCCACCTATCATTGTAGATGAACTTTGAGCCCTTTTCCAATAACACCCGTGTAGATATAATTTTTAAATCTCAGAGACACACAACATTATATTTAGATAATTTAAATTCCCCAAATAACACCGCTGTAAATGAATTTTGAGAAAACCTGGAGAAATACGCCATTTTGGATTGACTTTTAAAGTTTTTTTTTTTAATTTTGCATAGAGAGATTTTGAATTCCAGAGACATACATCTAGTTTATTAATTATTTCAAAATAGAAATATATTTAAAATGATTAATTCATCTTGGCAAATCAGATTTAAAAATCAAACTACAGCTATGTTTCTGTTTAAAAAATAACCAATTAAACACCACGCATAAAACGTTTGAAAACAAAAGTACAGTCCAGCCTTTATTATCTCTTAACCAAAATAGTTAAGGTCACTTAGAGATGCAAAACAGAAACAAATAAGAGACTAAAAATATGGAAAGAAACATTCAGCGCTGGTTTAAGACAGGAGCGCAACAGAGGCGCTCGAGGCCTGGGGAGCCGGGTGTTTGGCAGCGACGCTGAGTTAGGGCTACGAGCGCGGGAGCCGCTCGGGGAGTCGGGCTGCCTCGACTGGCCGGGGATTCGCCGGATCCCTATTCGCGCCACCCTTTCGCTGGCTCGGCTTGAGGCTGGGGAAAAGGCTTGAGCTCTCGGACAAATAGCGTGAAGGGAGATGTGCAGCCGAGAGGAGCCCTGACTGGATTGCCGGGTGGCTCTGAGCTCTGGCCACGCTTGTGGGCCGGGATCCTTGGATCCGGGTTCGGCCAGATTTTGCTGCGAGTTGGGACGCACCCCTTTGGCCCGCTCCACTTCGCTGTCCTCGGCATCTTCCTTTTGCTTGAGTTCCTCCTCTCCACCCCTCAATTTGCTTTGCTCGTCCTCGCCTTCCCTTCAGTCTCTCACTTTCAATCTGCACCCTAGCCCGTGCGATCCCACATCTGCCCCATCTCCATCTCTGGGCATTTTCTCTGGTCCAGTCACCCACATCCCCTAATCGGCCTGGTTCTCTCCTTCCGTGCAGCGGCTCCTCAGCCCGCCTGGTTGCACAAAGCCAACTTTTCCTTCTCTCATTCTCTTTTCCCCTGACCGAGGTGGGCTGTCAGTCCAACCCTCTGGCTGGCGGCCTGCGCATCTGCGGGTCCCTTGGCTCCTGGGAACCTCATGGAAGTGCCTTCGTGTGTGTATTCTACGTTCACCATCAGGTCGAGACCCGGGAAAAGGAAGGTCCTGACTTTCCTGGGGCGAAGTGGGCATCAGGCCCTCTCCCGGCTACCGCGTGGGCTCGGTGCGCACCGCGCGGGACCCCGCTCTTACCTGGCAGCTCCGTGTCCGACGACTCGCTGGCAGAGTTCTCGAGCGGCTCGCGGGGGTCTGCGGCGCGGGCCAAATGGAAGGTGGGTCCCAGGTCATGCGATGGCGGTGGCGGCGGTGGCCGGAGCCCCTCTGGCAGCCGCTCCAGGCTCATGCCCCCTTTGAAGGTGTCCATGGAGGTGGGGACCGCGGGGGGCGCTCCGGGGGCCGGAGCTGGGCGCGCCCGACCGCCCAGGCTGCGACCTGCGGGGACAAGAGCGTGGCGCCTAAGCGGCTGCCCCCCAGGGCTGCCCGCGCCCGCAGCGACGCCGCGCCCGCCCCATGGACAGCCCGGGGCTGCGGGGCCGGGCGGGCGGAGGCGGATTTTCGCGACCAGGTGCCTGGCTCCGCGTTCCGCGCTGCGCTCCCCCGGTCGGGCCTCAGCCGCCCACCCGGCCCCGACTTCGGCTCAGGCTCCCGATCTGGGGCCGGTTTCTAAGGCTCGGGACCGCGCCGGCAGTGCCTGTCTTAAAGCGACAGCGCGCACCGCCAGGTTCCAGCAGTCCCTGCGCCAGGGGTGGTGGGTGGGGTGGGCCCGGGTGGGAGGGGGCAGGGGAGGGAGCGCGCGAGCAGCGAGCGAGCGAGCGGAGCAGCGCGGGCGGAATCCAGCCCCGAGCCGCCCGCGCCGCCGCGCCCTCTCCGCCGCCCTCCCTCCTTCTGGCCTCGCCCGCTCCCTCCTCCTCCGCAGCCACCTTCCCGCCGCCACCCCGCCCCCCGCGGCCGCGCCGCGCCGCGCCGCGCCTCCCCGCCTTCCCCGGTGACACACCGACTTCTCCCTCGGCCTCACAAAAGAAATGCATCTGGCCTGCAAGTCCCGCGCGGCTCGTGCCCACCTCAGGCCCCAAATGATTTGTTTCGCTTTGAGTCAACTCCTGTTTGGGCCTCCTCGAAGTCCCCAGCCGCTGTCGAGAACTGCCCAGGACGGCTGCGTGTTCGGCGAACAGGATCGCGGGGCGCGGGCTCCTACGAGCCAAAGCGCAGGGCGGGGGCAAAGCCCGGGCCGGTTCCGGCAGCTCCCTGCAGTGTCCTGTCTAGGGGCCGTCGGCCCCTCCTTTCCCGGCCTCTTCTCTCGGGAACTCAGCCCGGCTGAATGACAGCAGCCTGGGCTCTAATGGGCCCCGACGCTGCCTCCTAATTAGCTTGGACCCTCTCTCCCCTAAGGCCACTACTCCTCCGGCCTCTCTCTGCACCGCAGTCAATTTTCCGGGATTGGGATAGAAATGATGGCTTCTAATCAGACGAAACGTTTCTCCTGGCTCTAGGCCGCTGGCGAGTTCAGCGGGAGACCCCAAAAGTCCAGCCAGGCGCCATTGCCTTTTCCACCCTTTCCCCCTTTTTTTGCACCTTCTCTGGCTAGCCAGGTGCTGGCCTTGCAGTCAAAGCGTTGGCCTTGGCAGCCTCTTTGCTGGTAGTGGGGATGGGGGACTGTGGTCCCACTTCCCCAGGGTTCAGCCACAGGCTTGATAGTCCAGGTTACCGCTGTCTCTCCAGGATGGTTGGGCAGCTCAGGGAAGCTCTAGTCTTTTAGGTTCCATTGCAGGGTGGTATAAGGTGTGGCTCTAAGAGGCCCTGGCTGGCCTCAGGTAGAGATATTACCCTTTCAGTTCCCAGGAGGGATCCTTCCTTAAATCTTCCCGCTTCAGTGGAGTTTGTTGAAGGATTTTGCTCAACAATTGTTAACTGGCCCCAAGACCTCTGCATCTTGAGCAAACAGGCCACAGCTGAGGCCTTAGGGTGAGGCCCTGACCTGCTTTGCTGGCCAGAGCCATACCACGGGTTGCCTCTGCTCCTCATCAGCTGACCAGCTCCACCAGACCGAGCAGGTAGACAGGACAATGACCTGGGGCACGGGGGAGATGAACTTTCCTACTCTCCAGGCCTAATGCCCTTACCTCAGAAGGAAGAGGGCATCTTCATCTCCTGGGATCCCTGCTTGGACTGGCTGTACAGTATGATATCAGCATCTGAGGAGCTCCACAGGCTCTGTTTTCAACACTTTCCTTAACCCATATCAGAATGAGGCACCCTGGCCCCAGGCTGAGCTCACTGGTGTGTGGGGGCAAAGGCAGGTACAAAGGGTGGAACTCCATTGCCTCAGCCAGAGGAGTCCAGTTCCAGGCTTCAGAGAGAAGGGATAGCTTTTTAGGGTCCAGCCCAGTGCTGGCAAACCTAGGGCACACTTGTGCCTGCAGCAGGCTGTTATCACTGAAGGCTCCAACAGGTTTGCCATCACTGGCCTATCTCATTTTCACAAGGTGTTTGTGACCACAGGAATTAGAGTCTAAGGCGTACACTCGGAGGATGCTTTCCAGAAAGTCCAGTTAGGAAGGCCCAGGGACTCCTGTCTTTTCCTTCCAAATTGAGATCCCCAAAGATGAAATTCATCTTGGTCAGGGGGAGAAGGGCATGGGGAAGCACAATTGTCTGGCACTCCCTTTTAGCTCCACCTTTTACCTCGTTTCTTGGCTAAGTCTCAGAAAACATCAGACACCTCCTTTCAAGGAGACATCCAGGTGCTGGGAGTGCCCCTTCACACACTGTCCTTCTTGTGACTGCCTTATCCACAGGACATGCAAGTGTGAGTGTGCACATTTTTTACTGCATTTCCACATAGGTATGCTGTGAACACATGGACACATGCTTTGTGCCATCTGTTATGAAAGCTGGCTGGTAGAGGGTAAGAGATATGTTCTAAATGCACTGAGTGTCAGACCATGGTGAGAAACACAGTGCACCTCTGAGTGGGGATGTGAAACCAAATGGTCTGCCTATAGGGACTAAGAGGCAGTCTGATCTATTTTGTGACTGCCCACCTCCAGCTGCTCAGTCTGAGGGACTTGTATCTCTCACTGTGATGCATTTAATGCAGTTATTGAGCACCTGCTGTGTGCCCCTCTAGGTTCAAGCTTCTGGCAGGGCTCCAGGCAGGCACAATAGTTGCTTTATTTGGAAATCTTGGTGCCTGTTGTGTAGATAGCAAGGCCTTCAGACCCTTTGGCAAAGCCCCTTATTCTTATTCAATTGGGCCTGAGCACTAAAGAGGCTAGGGGGAGTGCCAGTGGAGCTTGCTGTTCAGCAATTCTGAACAAGGGCAGGTAGGGAATGGACTGGCTGAGGAGGCTATGGCCTGGTTCAGGGTGTTGGCTAGAGAAGGGATCTGAAAAGATTCTTGTTTTTCCCCAGCCACATACTCTTTTTGCTCACTATCTTCATTTGAGGTGTGTGTGTGTGTGTGTGTATGTGCACATGCACACGGAGGACAGAGGAGGGAGGCAGCAATCTCACAGTAGAGGCTCCATGTTCCCCCTACTTTGCTGTGTGACTTGGACATAGAAACTCAGTCCCAACATGGGACTGTGCCTGCTGCTTCAGCCTCCAGCTCCCTTGCTGATGGACCAGACAAGAGAAGAGGAAGGAAGGGGGCCTACAGGTGTTGGGACGTTGTGCCCTATCTCTATACTTCGCATCCCTCTCTAGCCACAGAGGGCTAGAAACCATTCTGTGATTTTTCAAGAAATTTGGGAATTAGGGTCTTGACTGGGGTAAAGAGAAGCAAAGGCTGTTGTTGGGTTGAAGTAGCTTCCATAAGGTCCCTTTCAAAAGCTGGTTGACTACAAGGATGATTTAGTAATTTAATTTGGCAGCGGTGGACAGAGGGCCCTCATGTGTGTGTGGGGGAATCCTTCTACCTACCCATGGGGGTGCTGTGCTCTAATCCTCACTACCAGAATCAAGGGATTTTAGGAAAAAGGAAGGAATGTGCCATGTCCTGCCCCAGGGCCATCCGTGACTCTCTGGGACATTCCAGTACTAAGCCTCTTAGGCCGCAGAGAAGTTCAAACTAGAAAACCCAGTTTTGGGAGTACAGCAGGACCACCTACCTCTGCCTGACCTAAGACCCCCCCCAACCCCACAATGAAAAGTTCTTATTTTTGGAATATAAGGAATTGCCAGGTAGAGGTCAGAATAACCGAGTTATATACTTTTTGGGACCCTAGACTGAAGCTTCCTGTTAATTGGGGTTCCCAGCTGTCCAAAGTGAGAGTTGGAATACACTTGGGCTGGACAGCTGGCTGCTGGAGGAGCACAATGGAAGTATGGAATGCGGAACTTTAATCGCGGTAGGACCCATGGCTCTCCTGGCCTGTGGCTCACTGAGATGTCTGCAGGACGCCCATCTGGCTCCTAAGAGTGGCTGAGCTGAAGGGAAGAAAAGGTGAGGGGAGTACTGTAGCAGCATCTAGTCACAACTAGGAGAAGAGGGCTAGCTTTGGCTGTCCCTCAGCCTTCTCTTCCCAGTAGTTGCTTTCCTGGGAGAAACATGCTCCAAAGTCTGTCTTGGAGGTCAACAAATGCTGCCTCTGCATCCGAGAACTTGGTGGCCTGGTCACCCATGCTCCAGTCTCTCTCTTCTTCCCTGGCAGAGATGTGGAAGCCCAAAGCAGCCTGGGGAAAGGGAAGGGGTGCAGCAAGTCATCTCTAGTGCTGTCCCCATTGCCACTGCTTTTGCCCTTACCCTAGACTTGTGTCCTTTGCCATTGCTAGCAGCCACCTACCAAGGATGGACAGATAGCTGGGGTTTTCTTTCTTTGGCCCTGGTGGTTTTCATAGGTCACTGGGATTCCAAGGGAATATCTAAGCCTTGATTTCTCAAAGGGGCACAAGTATTTTTCAGGCTCAGGGAATTCCTACAGGCCGGAAAATCCTGGGAGTTGGATTCCAGCCTAAGGTTCCCATTACTGTGATCTGGGCCTTGGGGTCCTGGCTTTGCTACAGCGAAAGTGTCTCCAACTTAGGAGCCTGGGCATTTTCAGAACTTGGAGACCCGGTTCTAGAGTAGCGGCTGTGTGTTTAAAGAACCTGCTTCAACAACCAAGCCGGAGATAGCCGTGGAAATATCTTTATTGGACTTTGAGAAGAACACTTGGGTTTTTCTCTCAGGGGAAGGAAAAGCTCAGATTGTGCCAGCGAGGGCAGGCAGTTCCGTCTGGGGACACCTTCCGAGCTTTGTGACGGAACATCGGGGTCCGGGGCAAAGAGGGACTGGGCTCTGGATGATGTGTGCCGATTTTCTGCGGTATTACTGCCTGAACGAACGAACGAACGAACGAATGAAGCGGTTTCGTTTGGGAAAAATACCCTCTTGACGCGAAGCTAAGGCTAAAGTACCAGGTTCTTTAGTGGGGCTATGGCTTCCACTGGTGGTGGGGTCCCCATCACTAGGCGAAAAGAAGAGCAGCATGCGGCCCTTTCGGGTTCTTTTTTCGCCAAGGCCCCCGGTGTGTCGCGCCACCGTGAGAGGCTAGGGGCTTCCCGGGCTGCACCTTCACAGAGCTGAAGCGCGAGTCACCAAAGCTGCTGCCCTTTTGGGGTGCCTGGGACCAAGGCGCTGTGTGGGCGCGCAGGTTAGGTGAGGTAGCGCTGGTGACTCTAAGCCTGAGACGCAGGAACGAGCTCCTCGCGCTGCCTCGATGGCGCCTGACCTTTCACGCTTTGCGTTCTGTTCCGCGCAGCCGGCTGGACCCCACACACGCCCGGAGCGAACGATGCAGACTTAACCGCCACTTCCCCGCGCCCCTCCACCGCGGACACCCCGCGCCCTTAGCTGAGTTCTTACCCCACCCGGGCAGCTCTGAGTCTGCGGCTCGTCGGGTCCGGGCTCGCCCGCCGCGGACTCTGCCTCACGTTACAGCTCCGGCTGGGGCCCCGACCCACTCGGCCGCTGGCTCTGTGCGCTGTTGCGGTCCCCGCTGGTTCGCTACATCCCAGCTCGCAGGGTCGGGGCTGCCTCGGCCCGACCCGCTCCTCCCGCCGCCGCCGCCCGTAGCCCGCGGGGAAGGCGGGGACACCGGCTGGGGAGGCGGGAAGGGGGGAGGGGAAGCGAGGTGCTAGCCCGGACCTGCGGCGAGGAGGTGGCGCGCGGACCGCGGACCGGGGGTCCCGGGATCCCTCTAGGCACCGTCTCTATTCTGCGCAGCTCGGGGCTGGCCGGAGACCGGGGAGCGCGCTCGCCCGCGACTGCGTGCGCAGGGAGGGGCCCGGCCGCGGGCAGACACAGCCTCCGCGGGTCCCGACGCTTTGCTCCCTGGGCTCAGTTTCCCACCTGGCACGTGTGGGGCTGGCCCGATTTCCGTTTAGTCAGGGTCTGGCCGGAATTTCCTGGGGTCCTGCCAGGTGACACTCAAGCTAGGATTTTGAGACTCTACCTTTCCCCATTTCTGCTCAGCCCACGGGTGATTGGCAGGGAGCATCCGTTGCGCAGAGCGTGGCAGACGCAGAGGATTGAGGACAGACCCGAGGTTTCTCTATGTGTAAAGGTTGTGTGTGCTAGACAGGTCAGCCGCCGTCCGCCGTACTTGGGGTGAGGGTTCCCTCTCCTCTCTTAAAGCGCTGCACTGCGGACCAAAGGAAGACCCACACCAGGAGAGCAGACCCTCCTTGCTTGCTCGACAGCCCTGAACACACTCCTGCAGTCATCTTGCTCCCCTTAGTGCACAGGGAGGCCTGACCTATGTGGCACCGTAGGCCTGTTCCTGGCTGGCAGTCACTGGGAGATGCGCAGGACAGAGGGGTCCTGAGAGCCTGCCTGCCCCCACACCCGCAGTCCACTGGGCGCCTAGCTTTGGTCAGTGGCCAGATAACCCTGCTCCTGAAGCGTCCTAGGGCAAAACAATCGACTGAACTTATTTCTAGTTTCCCAAACCCCCACACAGAGATTTCGGCAGTTGGGACTGTGGGATGTGACTACGAATCGGGTTGTAGCCTGTCGCTGTCAGATACAAGAGAGGCTAAGCTTGCCGGGGCCCATGGCCACTGGCTTTGGCAGGGCCGCTTCTGCGCAAGGTGTCGGGCTTCAGCAGTGCGGCGGGCCGGCATTAATGTTTCATAAGGTGCTGTCATCGGCGGCGCCTCCCTGCCTGGTTTTTGCTGACATCTGGGGCGGTTGAGGCCATGGCTCCACGTACCCACAGGTGCCCTGCTTGCCCGGGTCTTCAACGCAGCCTGGCCAGAGAACACAGCCTGGGACCTCTGCCCCAGCCCCAGCCCCAGCGGCCGAAGCCAGAAGCCTACCCGACCTAGACTCAAGGAGGAGGCCTTGGTGTTCAGGCCCTGCGTGGTGCCCCTTTGCCCTGTGGTGGTCTTGGCAGGGAAGGGCATTCCATATCCTCCCTGGGCTGCAGAAGCCCTTCTCTGGTGGGAGCTCCACATGCACAAGATCTTTAGGTTTAAGAATTCGGATCAAAGAAAGCACAAATAGAACAGACCAGGAGACTATAGCTAACAAGTCACCTTTTTCTACTTGGAGACTGTGCTGTGAGGATTTTGGCACTCCCCCTTACATACCCTTTGGGTGTTTTATATGTAAAAGTGTCCCATTGGCAGTGTCTGACTTCTGAACTGCTGAGCTCAGAAGCTTAGATGCTGATCTTCAACAATGCTCGATATCTTTGGCCATAAACATGTCCTCTAGAGCCTCACTGTGGAAGAAAGGCAGGCATTTACCTGGAGAGGCATTCACTCGAATGTCTGCAGTGGGAAGTCACACTTTCTTACCCCTGCAAAATGGAGATTTTCCTGGGTTTTGTTCTTAACGGGTGACTGGCAATGTGAGATCCTCTGTGTGTCCTTGTTCTCAGACAGTGCACTCTGTCTCTGCCACATGTTGCTTGGAGTTAGAATCTTGTCTGTGTGTTTTACTGAGTGTATGGCTTTGGTAAGTCATGAAACTCTTTCAGCCTCAGCTTCTGTATCTGTGAAATGGGAGAATAAGAGCTCTCACTTCCTGAGACATGGATGGGAAGATGAAGGTGAGGGTCTTGGCTTCTGGACTGAATGCTAATGGTAGCATCCTCCAGGTTGCTTTATTTTCATTTTTGTTTCCTCTTTTCTCAGTATGGTTATGCTAATTGAGTTGGATGATCCCTTTTCTGACAGAGTAGATCAGACCCTTTACTCTGCTTGGCCACTTGGAAGTTTTTCCTTCCAAGTGGGATGGGGTGGAGTGTGATGGAGGCTTGGAAACCTGGATATTCTTGGTGAACGAGGATGGGCCTAAATACACTTTGATGCTCTTATTTCTCCTTCTTCCAGAAAGAATGCTTCACAGTTTGCTCTAGGTTTGACATCTTGGTACATATGTGTATTTATTGGGAAGACAGAGGGCTCTGGAGTCAGAGAGAGGAATATTGGGGCTGGCTCCATTTCGGGCAGACCTTGAGAATCACTTCAGCATTATCCTTCCAGGTGCTTGATCAGAAAAGGTCAGCAAAACAGGATGACACATGTATGTGCCTCTTCTGAGGTAGCATGCTTCTTCTAATAGAAGTTTCTCTCCTAGTACAAAATTCTAAGATAAATTTGTCACATGGGTTCACACACAACATAATGGGCAGACAAAATCATGTGGAAAGATATAAAGACATTTTTTATCCCAACACTAGTAAAAGTAGGGAGAGTGTCCTTTTCCTTTATTGTTTTAATGGTAATGTATTAAAATAACACATTGTCAATGTATTGAAATGTATTTGTTTATGTAGCAATAGTTACAACCTATTGCTCTTACAAATTATAATCCTCTTGAGGACAGAACTGAGCCTCTTTGCCAACCCTAGGACCTTCCCAGGAGTGGGCAATGCCTTCCTGAGCCAGTCACTTTGTGGAGAAGAATGACTCAGGGCTGTTGTGGCTCGAGGTCACAGACTTCTCTCCAGAAGATGAAGCTGCCACTATGGGAAAGAATATTCACCACACTCCCCTAAGCATGCTAGATTCTTAAGAATCCAGCAAGTTCTCTGAGTTGGTGACAGGGAAAGAGATGATTTCCAAAGAAGCCTTGGCTCTGTGGAGGTTCTTAGGTGGCTGCTGATATTATGTGTGGAGAGTCCACCCCAGCATGACAAGGAGACATAAGCTCTGTTGGCAAAGTCTTAAATTAATCAGAATTGAGGGTAGAGGCAGTGGGTTACTGGAAGGTCTCTGGAGGTTCGAATTCTGGTTAACAGTAATAAAGATGATTTCATAGAACAAGGGAGGATTTATTTGTATTCCCCTCTTCATTTATGAGAAGGGGTGTGTTGGAATCTCTAAAAGTAAAGAGGATCCACTAAGATCAGATAAGATATTAATATGTTTCAGTATCATTTTTATCATGAAAAAAGAAACTATTTGGACATCTCCAGCACTGTTTTTTTCTGTTGCAGTTCTGTAAGCATCCACATAGAATGATAGAAGTCCTGGCCAAGCACCTTTTCAGGTCAGCAAAAGATTCAAGAGAATAAATTTTGTGCCTGTCATTCTGTAACTGCGGTGGCTTCTGCTCATTTGGGTTGAGCCAAAGAGGCGGACACCCCATCGAATAATCAAATTTGGAGCACAGCGCTGGAGAGGAAATCTGTAGCCTGATGTTGAATGACATTCTAAGGAGTTGCCTGGGATAGTTTCTACTCTCTGACACCCTCTCTAGAAAGTATCATCTGAAAAAAAAAAGTATGTGTAAAGATTCTGTGGTTCCCTTGACAATCTCAAAGAAAGCCAGCGTGGTTACATAATGGGCACCTGTTGGTTTACCAGCAACAGGGGAAGAAGCAGAGTATAGGGGAAGAAGATTTTGGAGAATGAAATGGGAACCGGATGCCTAAGGGCTTCATAATTACTCAGGTTGAGAGAGTGAGATGTCCTGAAGCAAAGAGGAACAGATAAAGGGTTGGAATGGTGACAGATTTGGTCAGATTTGTATTTTAGAAAGGCTGTTCTTCTGGGGCTGGGGGTATAATTCTGGGGTAGAGCACATGCTTAGGTTATGGTTAAGAATGCTTGGGCTTAATCCCCAGCATCAGAAGAAAGGAAAAGAAAAAGAAAAGACAGTCTGCCCTTCCTAGACAGTGGAGGATGGACTTGGGGAGGTGGGCTGGGAGCAGATTATTGCAAATTCATATGTCCTGCTTTTCCATCTGTCTATCTGCCTTTTCAGTGACTTTAAGCATAGGTGGCTACAGTTTGATGTGAAACATATGAAGGTGAGAAGTTATTGCCCTGCTTGTTTCTGGGGCTGCCCTGTTGGAGAGCCTCAGTTTGACCATCTGTAGGGTTAGGGTTAGGTTCTCTTGATCACTGGCTCTATGGCCAGCACTTCAGCAGCTTTCCAGGTGTCTACTCCCTGCATGATGAAGCAGGGTGCTTGGGGCCTGAAGGGGCATAGCCACTATTCAACACAGACAATTTGGGGACCCAGCATAAGACATAGTCCTGTTGAGGCTTTTAAAGTAATTATCTCAGCCTTTGCTGGCTGGCTGGCTGGCTGACGGCAGCTTATTAGCCTTGAGTTGGAAATTCTGAATCGTTTCATGACAATTGAAAATGTGATTGGAGACCAACCAGGTGGGAACTGCCCATGAAATATTTATGTTTCCTCAGCATTGTGGAACTGTTCCCCTTCATCTTGGAAACCCTGGATGTACAGAGGTAGTGGCTTTTGAGTGACCGCTGTTGTACTTGAGCGGTCCTTAGGATGATGGTCCCAAGATTTTTTTTTGGAGATAATTGGGGCTGAACCCAGGGCCTTTACACCAAGCTACATCCCCAGTCCTTTTAAATTTTTTATTTTATGACAGAGTGTCTCATGTTACTACATTAGTTGCTCAGGCTAGCTCTAACTTGCCATCTTCCTGCTTCAACCTCTCAGAATGCTGGGATTGTAGGCATACACCACCATGCCCAGCTGAGGTAGATATATTTTTGTGCAGAGTTGACGTTGGTTGGGGGACCTGTGCCTGCTCTTGCCTCATTCCTAGCTGTGCTCTTAGTGCTCTAGCCTCACTACCAGACACTAGTGGAGCAGAATTTAGAGCTGGAGAGGCTCTGTGTGTTTACAGCAGATCCATATTCTTCCAGTACTGAAGGCTGCTGCATGTTAGTCTGGGTGTGAATCCCGGTTCTGCCCACTTCACACAGTGAGTCTTATTTCTCCGTCTTCCAATGTGGGATGTTAAGAGTTCTTCCCTTGCAGGGCTGTAAGGTAAGGGGCTGCCATATATGGAGAGTGTGACCCTCAGCCACATCAAGTGTTCAACAAGAACAGCCTTTGGTACATCCTAGGGTCAGCCAACCACTGGATGTGGGAGCCCCAGATGGATCTACAGGGCTATTGAGTCCCTTTTCCTTTGTTGAGTGCTTTGAAGTACTTTGTGTTTTTCCTGTATTTGCAAATTCTAAATATTCATGGTAGAAGAGTATGTGCTGTTCTGGCAGGCACCTTTGATGGGTGAAGTGGCTGGGGTCTTGTCTTGGTAAAGGTCCACACAAGCCTCAGAGGCCTTTGCTTATTGGGGTGTACCTCTGTCATAGCAGAGAAAACTGGTAGGCTGCACCAGCCTGGCTTCCTGACCTCAGGGCCTACTCAGGGTGGCAGGGGCCTGGTGCTTATTGCTTCTCTTAAGCCACTTGTGATTTGCATGAGCAAATATCTATGGAATGCCTACTGGATGTATGCAGAGGGGCTAACACATTTTTGAGCACCAGCTGTATGCCTAGCTGCTCACACTTTTTGTCTAAGTCCACTTTTTCATCAGGGTCAACTGTCAGCCCTGTTGTCAGCAGGGAAAGGCTCAGTGACTAGAACAAGATTCCAAATAATAGTAAGAATAACGTTATTTCCCATGGATTAAGGACCCAAATGTGGGCCAGGCCTTTGCCAATAAATTCCTGTACATTAGTTCCTTTAGGTTTTCAAAGTGAACGTGAAGATCAGGGATTGTTTTGAGTCCCAAGGATCAAGAAATTGAGGCCCAAGAAGTGACAGAGCTCTCGGTAGGCTCCTGGGCTCTTTGTTCTCCTCAACCCTGCCAATGTACCCATAAAGTCAGACACAACCACTTCATGGAGAATGGGTTCCTCTCTGTGTTCCCACTATCATTCAGAGAAACTGAGGCCCAGAGACATCCCCCCCACCCCATGTCTTTGTCCTCTGGACCTCCACCTGGCACGGGCATCTGTCTGTCTCCTTCCTGGTGCTGACTATGAAATCCAGGTCTGGCATTTCCCCAGAGAACCTGCTTTTCTTGGGGCTGTTTGCCTGTCTAGCAGCGTTCATCAGGGCACCTTGACCTGCCTGGCTGGGTAGGACCACTCTAGGCAGCAAGGCTGTGGGGTGGGGCCAGCCCCTCCCATAGAGGTTGGAGTTGTTTTTAAGCCAATAATGGTTGCTCCTGCCTATTTTTCCCACTCCTCCTATTGGAGTCTAGCTAAATCTCAGATCCTTACAGGATCCTCCCTTTTCTCCCTTTCAAAACATGCTCAAACTCACTGCTGTTTGAGAGTGACTAACTGATGGCCTAGATATAATTCTTGCTACAGGGGAATGTCTAATTCCAAAGGACCATAGTGGCATGTTGGGTAGGGTGCAAGCGAGCTGGATTTCTGGTGGGTAGAGGCCTCCAAGTGGATACACCTGCAGGTGGAACATGGGGCTATGGAGGATGGGGGCTGCCTCTGAGCCTTAGGGGTGAGGCTTGTTTGTGCACAGAGCCCACATCTCTGCCGAGTAGATAAACACAGGGTGAGGGGACGAGTCTTGACAAATGTTTGCCAAGTCCCTGGCCGACTTGGGAGTCAGGAGCAAGCTTGTTTGGCAGAACAAAGGGGAGAACAGCCTGTAAGGGGCCATAAATAGTGAGGAAGGAGGAGTGGCCTGGGCTTGAAGGCTCCACAGGACCTTGTTCCCAGGTTGTCTCTGCCAAAGCATGCCATCATCCTGTCCCATCTACTTTGGCCCAGAATGCCAGAGCCTGGATCATACTGATGGCAACTTTTCTACCTGCTGAGCTATAACTCCTTAGGAGTTGCTGGGGCCATAGGCAAGGTGGGAGGTCAGTGTGTGCTGTACATCCCAAGATTCCTCTTCCTTTAAGATACCAGGAAGTTTGGCTAAACTTCAGTCAACAGTGGCAAAGCTTCCAAGAGGCAGAACTAGACTGGGACCTGGACCTGGAAGCTTGTGACACCTAAATATATCTATGCTGAGAGGGAGTTCAACACCCTCAGGAGGCTCAAAATAATTCTCTCTCTCTCTCTCTCTCTCTCTCTCTCTCTCTCTCTCTCTCTCTCCATAGTCCAGACAAATAGGATTCTTCTTCAGAGGAGGGAAGAACAAAAGTGCTATGTGACAAAGCAAGACACTCTCCTCACTTGGGTCTCAGTTTCTGCAACTGTAATGTGGGTCCTCAGCCTTGGCTGGTACCTTGCACTGCAAAGAAAGCAAGTTGAGTTGACATGTCTGTTTTTCTTGCTTCCTACTTACATTTCTGTTTTGCTTTCTGCTCCTTGGGGCTAGGATGGGTCCCAGTGGCACGGAAGTGGAAGAAGAGATGTCAGCTTACAATCCCCTGGCCTACCTCAAGCAGCTTAGGCTGACCAGCAAGTCAGATGCTAAATCTCTTGGATTCTGTTTCCATTTCCCATCCTGATCTGATTTAAGTTATTTGTATGTACCTTAAAAAAATTTTTTGGTCTTTTTGAGACAGAGTCTCACTATGCAGTTCAGGCTGGTCTTGAGCTCACTTTTGTAGCCCACACTGGTCTTGAACTTGCATCAATTCTCCTGCCTCAGTCTCCCAAGTGCTGGGATTACAGGCATGTGCCATGTATGTGCTTTAAAAAGTTCATCTCAGAGAGCTGGAAGTGGACATAAATATATAAACACGATTGTATCATAAACATGAATTTTAAGAAGTGACTTTTTTTTTGTATTTTAGTAAGAGTTTACAGTGTCTCACTATGTAGATCAGACTTGTAGTGATCTGCCTGTTTTCAGCCTCCCAAGAGCTGGGATTACAGGTGTGTGCTACCACCCCTGGTCTTAATCACTGGCTCAGCATGTCCAGGAGACAAGGCTGGCATGGGCCCCTGGGGATTGATCCGGCTGTTGAGTCTGCCTAAGCAGGCACTTTAATACACTAAGCTATTTGGCCGACCCAAGAAGTGACATTTTGAAGAAACATGTGGAACAGTTCATAAGTAGGTCAAATGCTTGGCTTCTTGGCATGCACATGAGTTTTTGTAGCAGTTTTTCTTGGAATAGCTAAAAACTGGAAATAACCAACATTCTATAATGTTGAGTGGCTAAACTGTGGTATATCCATACTACAGAACACTACTCAACAATGAAAAGGAATGAAGTATTGATTCTTTTGGTTGAATTTCAATCTTGATTGAAAAAAAAAAAAGTCAGCCCCAAAAGTTCATACACTGGATGATTCTATATTTATATAAAGCAACAAAAACTTCCCCTGGTTCTGGTACTCAAACCCAGAGCCTTGAGCATGCCAAGGACATATTCTATCACTGAGTTACACTTCCAGGAAAATGATAACACTGAAAATTTTGGAAATGGATTAGTAGTTGCCAGGAGTTGGGGACTATAAGGGTATTAGGAGGGGATTGTAGTGTTAATGCAACAGTTCAGTCTCTTGATTTACACTTTATGTCTGAATCAGTTTTCTGGTCTTGATATTGTAAACTGGGTAAAGATACAGAGCTAGCTTGGCTGTACTGTCTTGGCTTCCATGAATCTATATTATTTCAAAGTAAAACGTTTAAAAAAAACCCTAAAATTAATAAAAGACAGGTTTGGCATTCTTCTTAGGGGGCAGAAGGCATGTATCCATAGACCAACAGGACCTGTTGGAGGAGCCCCTGGAAGGGCAGCAGGGCCAGGAGCTGGAGCTAGGAAGGCAGAGAGGAGGGCTCACTGGATCCCGGAGTCAGGCATGCGTTTGGAATCGCGCTCAATGGAGCCCATTCCAGGATGCTTCGGAAGTGACCAAACGGCCCATAGGTGGTGCAGGCGCGTCCTATGGTAGCGTGGGGGAAGCTGAGCTGAAATGTGGGCAGAAGGAGGGAGCAGGCTTGTAGGATTTGCCTGCTATAGGTTCTAACCTCCAGGGATAGCGAAGGCGGTCACAGGAGCCTGGAAAGGGCCCTCGCAGGCTGCTGGAGCCGCCTAGTTGCCCCTTTCGAGGCGGCATTAGAGTCGCAGGTGAGTGCTTCCCGGCTCGCAGAGCGCACCGCAGAGTCCACTGTGCGACCTGAAGACCTGCGGAGCGATGAAGTCTCCCATTTCGGCCTTTTCTTTACCCTAGAAAAGCGTTTGCACCAAAGAGCAAGCGGTGCACAACAAGCGGTGCGTAGCGAACAAGCCACAGGGTGAAAGTGGTGGTGGAGCAGCGTGATTGATTACCTGGAAGGTGGCTCCGCCGCCGCGTGCAGGTGGCTGAGGCTCAGGCCAGGCAAGAGCGCTTCCCTCATTGGCCGCCCTACCTTTGATCCAGAAGCCATCTCCTTAAAACAGTCTAAACTAATGTGGCTGCCTTGCAGGTCTGCTGTACAGCCCCAGGCTCTCAGCTTAGAGCTTTCGGTAGGGATAGTCCAGCCTGCGTTCAAGGCTCTTGCTAAATGGATGCCAATTTACCTTGTAATACTCCGCCAGTTTCCCCAAGGACCTAGCACCCGACTCTTCAGGGAATAGCTTCTTCCTGTTACTTTCTCATGGCAAACTTTTCCTCCAGCTCCAGCCTGCAGACCCGACTTTTGCGGTGTCTTCTCCATGATGCTTCTGTAGACTACGGTTATATCTGCTCTCCTGCTCCCTCTGCCCCTTGCCAAGTTTTGTCCTGAGCATACCTGCATTGTACAGGCTACGTCATATGGGGCTTGTGTCTGGCCACGACACCCAGCTCCCTGGGAGTCAGGTCAATGTCTTTCTCCAGTTCTTACCCACTCTCCTTCTGCCCCAAGTTCAGTGACCCAGGTAAGGAGTCAGATAAAGTCTGCCATACATACAGGGCAGGGGTTAGGGCCCCTGTTATTCAGGTGAAGCTGGTATAAAAGTTTCAGGCATCCAAGGCATAGTCAGGCTGAGAAAATGAGGCAGGAATGCTGGCATCTTGGCAACTTTTGCCCAGTCTCCCAGTATGAAACCTCCTTCTATTTGTTGAGCTCTCTCTGTGTGCCAATCCTTCAGGGTCAAGAATATTTATTTATTTATTTATTTAGTGGTACTGAGGATTGAACTGAGGACCCTGCACTTGCCAGGCAAGTGCTTATTCTACTGAGCTATCTCTCCAGCCCTAGGATCAGGAATATTTTTGTATGGCCCATTTTACAGAAGAGAAAACCAAGGCCTTTGAAAAGTTAGTGCATCAGGCAGCAAGGGGAGGAGCTGGGATTTAGATCTAGGTTGCCTGATGTAAGCTCTCCCCTTGGTCCCAGTGTTTTTAACCATGACACAATCCTAGTCAGTTAGGAGGTAGGAATGGTAGAGCCTTACCCAACCTGGTGCCACCCCAGGCCCAGCAAAGACATTAGGCTGTGCTAGGAGGGTTCTGAGCTTTGGCACAATGGATCAAAGTGTCCTGACTGGCTGCTGACTGGCCTCAGGGGAACCTATCCTAGCCCTAGCCTTGCTTTTGTTTTCATGTGACTTCAGCCCAGTCAGGGTTTCCAGAAGGTCTGGGACCTGCTCGTTTACTGCTGCACTCAGGAATGTCGTGTCCACCCCAGATCTGAGTGTCTGGGGGTGGCTGCTTGGACTGGGAGGGACATGGGTTATCTTGATCTCCAGATGAGGCAGTATCTGCTTTGGAGTTGCGGGAGAAGGCTCTTTGCTTTGGATCTTGCTCACTCTCTCTTTCCGGCCCCTGATAAAGAGTCCCAAACACAGGGCCGTAAAGTTGGCCATAAAAACAGAGAAGAAATGCTGGCACAGCTGGCGTATCAAAGCGCACTGAGGACGCCGCCAGGGCTCCCTACTTCAAGTTTATTTCTTCTCCTCTGCTTTCTCTCAGAAGGTGTCTCGTAAACAGCTAAGAGGGTCATTTATAAATGTCTTCTGCTTTTTCTTCTCAGCACAGGCGCTGCTGTTTTGCTCTTTCGTTTCCTCCAGGTACGGAGATGGTCTAGGTGTCCAGCAGGATGACCTTTGTCTCCCTTCTCCCAGCAGAGGTGAGAAGTCAAAACCAGAGGGTCCCACATTCTTCAATAGGATAAGGCTTCCAGAGGTGAGTGATGGTGACCTTTTGGATCCTGGTTCTGCCCAAGGCCTTCCCAGCTTCACCATGGTGTTGATGGGGGAAAGGAGTCAAGGTGACCACTGGGGTGTTTGGCCAGGGACTGCTCTTAGTCGTTAACCATGCCACAGAAGCATTTTCAGGGCATCAGAGCTGAATGAACTTCAGAGAGACTGCTTCATGCAAGTTCCTCATTGTTCCAGAGATGCCCATGGGTGGTGGGGGTCCTTTCCCTGCTGTCTTACTGAAGAGCAGGAAGTGGAACCAGATTTAGGACCTGGCCTTTTTGCCTCCCCCTCCTGGGAGCAGGGGAGCACAACCTTCAACCATAACAGCAGCAATGCCTTCTGCTTGCAGAGCATGTTTCAGGGTACAAAAGGCTGTGGTGGTTCTAGTGTAGTGGGATTTTTGCAGTGACTCTTTAAGCAAAGCAAATGATTCCCATTTGACAGATAAGGGGTGCTAGATGCCTGTAGTCATGCTGCTTGCCAGGGGCCTTGGTTGACCTCTAGACACAGCTCTGATTTCCATTCTTCACAGTGTTTTCCTTGTTGAGTTTCATTTCATTCATTTGCAAAGAGGCTCATGGGATATAATCTAAACACAGCCCTCAACACCTCAGTCGGCCTGCTCTCACCTCCCAACCTATCAAGCTGGCAGCTTCCTAATCATGAGATGAAACAGAGCAAGGTACTTCCCTGGGCCTCTGTCCCACTTCCTGGTGTGTGTGGTGGTGTTTGTGTTCCTGCCAGATTGGAAGCTTGTGGCTGCGTTGGGCACTGGGGACTTGGCCCTGACTGAGAGGGCCCAGGTTTGGAAGGCGGATGGTGGGGTGGTCAGTGTAGGTCTGGGAGTGGCTCTGGCTGCTGAATCTTGAGCTTATGTGAGTTCTGTATCTCCCTGGTACTAGCCCAGTGCTTGGCATACAGAAGACATTCAAAAAAGTTTAAAGGACCCAAATTAGCTCAAGCTTCTATTATGCCCTTCTTGAGCACAGCATGGCTTCCTCTTTGTTGCATCACTTCTGTTAAAAGGCATCAAAGTAGTCCATCATATTTATTTAGAACCTCCACTCCTGTGAAAGTTTGCATGTTGGTTTTTCCTCCTCATAGCAAAGCCTGAATGTGTTTTGCCCTCTGCTCATTTACCTCTTGCACTGGTGGGAATTCAGTCCATGTTTCTTCACTTCCTGGGTTATCATTTTCCAAAGCAAATTCCTTCATGTGGCCTGGCTTAATACATGACTAACCTTCCAAAAGTAGATTCTCTGGACATGGGATCCCTTCATCTGGAGAAAATGGAGGCTCTTTATTGTCATCTGAATTTGCTGGAGTCAAGCAGAGCAGGTTTAAATGACCCCAGTGTTTCCTCATAGCCCTTATTTCTGCCCTTTCCCCACCAAACTTACTGTGTGGTTAGGGGGCTTGTAGGCTGCTGTTGTAGAGATCCTTGGGAGGCCATTCAGGGGAGGCCCTCATGTCTGCCTGGTGCCTGTAATATATTTGAATTATCTCCACAGATGAGCCCTGATTTAGCAAACAGTCTAGAGTAAACCTCAGCTTGAAGACAAATACAATTGACACTGGGCTTGAGTGGTTCAAAGGTTATTGGCACAAAGCTGTCGGCTTTGTTTAGCAGAGGGGCTGTATTTATGACGGGTGATACGACAGTGCCATCTATAACTGGCCAGCAAGGGAGCTGACGTCGAACCAGAGACAGCCTATTTACACTGAGCTGGGACTTTAGTTTCTTTGCTGGGAAATGCAAAGGCAATCTCATTCTGGGCCAAGTTGCTTTATGGGATGCTGGCTGAGATCTGGTGTCATAATTTGGGTCATCAGTTAACCTTGCTGGGACTGGATAGCACTACTGAAAGGGATTGTTTTCTCTCTCTCTCTCTCTCTCTCTCTCTCTCTCTCTCTCTCTCTCTCTCTCTCTCTCTCTCTCTCTCCCTCCCTCCCTCTCCCTCTGTAGCAGAGTGAGCTGGGGTGAGGGGGAGAAGATGGAGAGGGCCTTGAGGATGTTTGCAGGATGGATCACTAGGTTTCATTTTGACCCTAAGTTAAGCCCCATGTACCCTGGAATGGTAGCAAGTCAGATACCCTAGGTCCTGGGACTTGATTACTGCCATAGTTTAGTTTAGGGAGAAGGAGTTGTGGGCCAGCCTTATGCTCAAGAGGTGAGTGTGGAACTGCACACCTATAATCCCAGCACCCTGGGAGACTGAGGCAGGAGAACTGAGAGTTTTAGTTTAGCCTGGGTAACTTACCAA
>PVKN010010024.1:0-23118 GCA_004027915.1 Capromys pilorides
CATATTATGTATTTAGAGTAGAACCCATCTCTTTATTATAATTCTGTACTGATGAAGAGTTCTTGATAAAGAATGACTGTGCCCCCTCCCCAGTGAGCACTGTGCAATTTCAGGAAACCTTGCCTGCCATAAGGGGTGGAGGTGGGGGGCTCTGGACACAGCTATAAGTCCTGCAGCTATTAAAAGCACCAGGGTCAAGCAACCTGAGTATAGATAATCATCAACACTACAACATTTTAAAAATCATCTCCCCAACAAACCTTTAAGAAATGAAAAATGAGGAAATTAAGAGGGCAAAATAACTCAATGTAGTAATACTCTGCTCATCAAAATTGTACTTGATTTTGGTGGGTATGGTAATAGATTACTTCATCATAAAATATGCTTTTAAAGCCTACCACCTGGACCTGCACTACGCACACACACTAAGAAATGTTGGCAATTCACCAAGGGCTTGAGGGGAAAATACTTACCCGGAGACAACCTTCAATGAACAGAGCAGTATACTGATGGATTGTGTTAAAATCAAATAAAGTAAGATATAACAAAAGCAAACTTTTTAGCCAGTGAAGAATATACACATCTGGTACACAGAGCCCTATATGTGGGTATCCATCCAATTCTACAGCATCAGAGTTGTGACTCTCAGTAATAGAATAATATTATTTTTGAGATCAGTTAAGGTATAAAATGTGCGTACTCTCAGTCTTTAATATTAATAAGTCTTGTAACTAGCAGTTTCTCATAGCTCCGAATTCTTGAGCACAACTAGAAAGGGCACTTATCCTGAAAAAATCTAATAAATTTACAGTTTTATATACTTCCTTCAATTGTAAAAGTCTTGTTCAATAAACTTTAAAATGCCACTATAGAGCAATAACACAGACAGTATAAACCCAGCCCTGGGAAAGCTGTGCAACCAGAAATTGTTCCCCTTTCTGCTAGAGCAATAAAGTTTTATATGTTTGAACTGACTGTAAAAAGGTTTGAATGTTGGCAACTGGGGAATAATCTGTCTTCTTTATAGTTATTATCATATTTCCCACAAGACCCCTTGGTCTGTGTCAATCCTTCTTGTATATGACACCTTTGTACTGTCAGCGAAAGCAAGTCTACTTTTTTTTTTAACTATAGGACTTGTATCTGTTTTCCTTCAGATTACAGCTAACAGGAATAAATTATTTCTGACAAGCATCTATTGCAGCATTTTACCAAATAAAGCTGGTTGTGAACTGCTTTTCTGAGACAGAGAGGTGGGGTGGGAGAGACAGGGAGTTCTCTCTTAGCCTTCCCTCTCTTTCTCTCAACTGATTCAAATGCAACTCAGGGCTGGTTAAATTGGAGGAAATGCCAATAAAAGGAGATTTGTAGGAAAGTTTCTCTGGATGCCGGAAACCCATTGAACATTACGGTGGGCCCTCCTGGGTGCTATTGGATCCATGTGGAAAAGAGCTGAGGAAAGGGTAGGAGAAGGAATCATCCTTTTTCCTCCTGACCTCTCTCAGGTCTCAGGGAAACTGTGCTCCTGGGTTCAGGCAGCAAATGGAGCCTGCCTGGCAGAAGTTGGGGAAAGGTTTTCTAGACTTCAGTTAACAGCCAGTGAGAGTAGCCATGGTGTGGCCAACAGGGGCAGGCACCTGAACTGTTGTCAAATGCTTGGACTCCTGGCTGATGTGTCTGGCATCACAGCTGAAATGAATTTTGGTTTCTAGTAATCAGCAAAGAGCTGTTTTACACATGTATATTTGTGTGGGGGAAATTTCCCAAGATATCTACATGCACACACACACACACACACACACACACACACACATCCCTCAACAGACATAGTGATCTATACCCAGTAATATCCAGTAATATCTGTTACACACAACTATTATGATTTTTTACATCAAAAGACATTACATGGATAGATACCAATGGAACTGGGACAGTAGGCTAATTACCTCTGCACCCCTCAATGGGAAAAATCTTTCCACGAGAACATGAGGATAGGTATGTAAACATAAGCGCACACATGCCCATATACATAGCTAATGTCTATCCACACGAGTGCACACACTTGCTCACAGGAAACACGACTCAGCCACCTGGAAGAACAAGATCCCATATGGGAACTCTGCTGTGGAAGGGTAAATGCCAAAAGACGACCATAAACACAGCGACTCTACCAGAACGGGGCGGTGCACAGACTCGCCACTATATCACCACACCTCAGTGCCTTGGAAAGCTTATCCTGGTGCTGAGAATGGCCACCTGGGCGGCCTCGCCTTCCCCCCTCACTACTCGAGGCTCCATGGACGATCAAGGCCACAGTATGGTGCCTCCTTCTTGCCCTGTTCACACCACAAGCACCCTAATCTACATGTGGCAGACATTTATTGAAAATAACATTATAGCAACTTGTCCTTACCTCAGGAGGGACAAGAATGCTGCCTCATCCCCTTGTCTTTCCTTGCTCCAGAGCAGATGCGCTGCACACACAAGCCGCACCTGCAAACAAAGGCACTGGCCTTCTTCTTCAGCGCTGTCCCACGGCAGCTATCAGGGAAGCTCATTTAGGGATCCAAAGTGAGAGATTTGTATTCCTTCTATACGTAATTTGCCTATGTGGTCCAAGCTTGCCAAATATTAGCTTTTCAACAGGTGTTTGAGGATTTGGGGTGGAGTCACACAGCACCACGGTCCCATTAATACAAGAAAAATAGACGATATTTTTAAAGGCATTTTTTTGGGTTCATTTCAGCAGCATATATACTGAAAACATATTTTTTAATATAACTCAAATATAGGAAAGCACACAAATCACAAGTGTACAGCTCAGTGAAAGGATGCGAGATATCAAAAAAAAAAAAAAAAAGATACAGGACCCTTTAAAAATATGTGCATTTTCCTTGTGTGGGCTGTACATGCTGGTGCACCACGTTCTAATTATTCTTAGATAGTGCTGGATTATAGGCACCACGGCCAGTGACTAGACCATCACCACCAGAAGATGTCTGTAGTTCTCCCAGATTTTAACCAAAAAACAGGGTTACCTAGCTGAATCTGAAAATATATTTTCTTTCATGAACCTCAAAGGACTTGGCTTTCAGACAACAGTGACATATTTGAGGAGGCTCCTGAGATTGCAGAAGAATTCAGGAAGCCACAAGGATAGGGCTGCAGCCTTTAGATTGATAAGGAACAAAGCAATCTGGCCAGCCAAGAGAGTCTCCTGGGAGAGTCTGGTGTTATTGTTGTTCAGCTCATCGATTTGCTCCATTACGTAATTACAGTCGTAACGCCAGTAAAATATAAATGCCGCTGTAAAGGTAGAGCACCTGGCATTACTGCTATAACCCCAACTCCTTAGCATGCCACAGCAAACTTAGGACCCCTCATCTGAAAATTCAAGCTCTAAAATGCCTCGAAATTCAGAAAACCTTTCAATGCCTACGTGACGCCCGCCACTAGTGAAAAATTCCACACCATAAAATTTTATTTCATGAACAAAATTGTTTGAAATATTACACATAATTACCTTTGGGTTATGTATATACAGTATATAAGAAAGTTGAATGAGTTTCATGTCTAGACTCCCATCTCATCTCTAAGATAGTTCAATTTGTAATATGAAAAAAAAAGATGGATTTTTTTTTTTTTAAAGCAATTGAAGTTTAAAGCACTTCTGGTTCATATGCCAGACAAGGGACATTTGACCTGTACTACAACTATGTCTGGTGCCTAGCATGGGTGGAGGACTTTCAGAAATCCTGGAGATAGCATCTCCTTCACTCCTCAGAGGTATTCTTACTCTCTTCTGTGACAGCACTGCTGAATGAGAAACCTTCTTGGGGTTCTGTTTGACTTGCTTGCACCTTTTAATTGAACTCCAGTGATCCAGGTTTGAATACAAGGATATCTGAGAACATAAAGTAGAAAAAGCAAGGAAGAGAAGTTTTCTGCTAAAAGTTTCAGAAGCTGAAGAAGAGGCTATATATAGACATCTTGCTATTACAAAAGATACCTGGGATTGTGCCTTTTTTTTTTTTTTTTTTTACAGGGAGCTGTGAATCTAGAGAGAAAAACTAGGGAAAACAAAAACATGATATGACTGGTGAAGAAGCCAGTGAGCTAACTACAAGGGGAAGAAAAGGAACCACACCAGGGCTAGCCCTTTTCTCAAGACATTTCTAAAACCCCTAGAGAGATAAAATCCTCTCATATGAAACAATTAAGAAACCAAAATGTGTACACATAGTCAGCAGTTAGAGGCAGGGAGACAAACTGAGAAATTCAACGCAAGCTGTCATTGTCCGAGAAAGTGAGAAAGTGTGAAGGAGAGAGAGACACCAAGGGTACGCAGGAGATTGAAATTAAAATAAGCATTAGAGGGGTTGGAATGACTCCTGTGCAGGGGAGAAAAGTAAAAACTTCTCCATGAGTCAGAGGGAGAGGAATGAGGGGGAGGCAGGGAGGCGACGCCAGCTTCTGCCAGGCCACGTGTGAACACGTGGTGGGGCCAGAGGAACACAGACAGGATGGGCAGCACCAGCCAGCATCCACAGCAGTAACATGCCAACCATAAGTTGTTTGAGATAGGCAGTCTCCTGTCATCCCAGTATGAACAAGAGCCTTGATTTCATAGGCAGTAGGCAAGTGCTGGAGGATGCAGTTGGCTTAACGAATGTGTTGGACGGAGGAGCTCCAAGGAAAGATCCAGGACTCTTGGAGGTAGGGTCTATGCTTACACAAGAAACACCACGTGACCTGAATGAAGGCCGACTGTAAAAGGCCTCCGTGGAGCCTTCCAGGTGTAAAAGTCAGTGATCATGTGAAAGTACTGAAAGAATAGGTGTCCACTAGGGTGGTACCCTTGTTAACGTGAGCACCGGTGGAAGCAGAGAGACTCTTTAACATCACACAGGAAGAGCTCTGATTAGCGGAGTGCTTTGGAGCTTTGTTGAACACATTATTTCTGGGCTGACATTCTTCACCTTTTATATAATACATACATAAGGCTTTATTGTTAACAACAGAAATAATAATAAGATAATCGCCATTTTCTTATTGTTTTATTGCCTACCCCTTTTTGAGGAGCAGATTTTTAATTTGGCTAATAATTTTGCGAGGTGGCATTATCCTCATGTTATACTTGAGCAAACTCATACCCAGAGAGGCAGAATGGCTTGCAAGTCAGCACAGCGGGTATCATGGCCAGGGCTGGGCAGGCATGCCTAGCAGCAAAGTCTCGCGATTCACCTCAACATGGTCTCACACAGGACTCAGCACGGGCCCCCACCAAAACACAGAGATGCATGGGAAAGGTCCCAGGAACTCAGCATACGGGCACAGCTCCTTGTTCCCTGAAGCTGGTGGCCTTTGGTCCCTGTCACCCCCTGCACCCACAGTGGCTGGGCCCCCTCCACTATCCCTCCTGCTGCGCGATCTCCTCCTGACATGGTCACCTTCTCACAGCTACCACAGGTACCAGCCCATCATGGAGATGACGCAGACGACTACCGTCTGCTGCTCTGCCTCTGCCCTGTCGCGTTTGGTCAGTAGATGAACTGCTAGGCACGTGCTGCACAGTGACAGAATAACTTGAGGTCACTTGCAGAGCCGAGAAACACAAATCTCGCCCTCTCCCTTCTAACAGCCACTCCGCCCCCCTCAGGTCTCCAGTGGAGAAATCGGCAGAGCCTCACACTCCCCAGTGGCCCTCCCTGCTCCTCCTAACCCAGCCCTCCTGGCACATTCTGCCTGACACAGCCACAGGGCTCCCGGGTTCCTCCTGAGCTGCCAAGCTCTCTGATGTGCTGGCTGCCAACACAGCGTTATTAAGAACACGCTTGTCTCCACTCCTCTACGGGCCGGCTTCCCTGCCTGAAGAGCAGCCACACACGCTGTCCCCCAGAGGGACCCACAAAGGGAAGTCAGCACGCCAAGGGTTAAGCACACCCTGTAATAAGCATCTCTGTTCTGGCATGTTGCGAAAGCCCATTACCTCCCGCCACATTACCTCATTCATTTCTTATATGCGGATGGTTTATTTTCCCATGAGCACTCTGGCTCTCAGTATTAAGTCCCCTCCTTCGCCTCTATTTCTCTATCCATCACATTTAACACTCTGACAGTAACAGTCTATAATGTTTCTATTCTACAAAACCGCTCTGTCAACTCCAGGCTTCCAGAGCAGCAACTGAGGAAAATAAATAACATCAACGCCAGGGTCGACAGCATCCTAGCTCCCTTTCTGCTGGGCTTTTAAAAAAAATTATATTATTCTACAAAGAGAGAGGGAAAAAAAAAATAAAGAGGATGCAGGGCAATGGGAGAAGAGAAGAGAAGAATTTCCTTTCTCACCCCATAGACACTTAATAGACCTAACGGGGTAGTCTGGGCATTTATCTCCCTGGTCAGACAAAGAGATTTCCTCTCTCTCCCGTCGCGTGCCCTGGCCATCTCCACCCTCAGCTGTTCCTGGTGTTTCAGGAAAGAACTGATATTTACTGCCCTGTGCTCCCTCTACCTGCCACTGTAGGAGCCTAGCCACAGGGATGGGGGGGAGGGGTTGTGCGCACCCATGGTGAAGGGTGACTCATAAATTCCTGTCATCTTTTCTGGAGCAAGAGGTCCAGCAAGGAGGTGGAGGCAGTTGAGGGGGTCCACAACCTTTGTACTGGGGCAGACAGCAGGGAAGACAGGCTCTGGAACCCAAGAGCAGGGAGAAAGCAGAGAAAATGCTCACAACTGAGAAATAAATCACTTTCCAAAGCTTGTCTCCCTGATACTGAGGCTGTATCAAAACTGGTTTTATTTTCATCATTTTGGATAGTAATCTTTTTTAAAACATGTTATATTTCCATCTAGCATCTTTTAAAAACATCAAGGCAGGATGGATGGGCAGGTATAATCGTGGGCATTATTTGGCCTCCTCATCCTGACCCACAACATCTATCAGTCTGGATGTCGAAGATGGTTCAGGCCCCCTGCTATGGGGGAGTGTGCATGTCTGAGTCCTGTGTGCTAGGCCTGCTGGGCTTGTCTACTTTCTGGTTGCTTTTCCATAATTGTGCTGCCTTCTTCATCTTTCCTTGGATCTGAGGTGGGATAGTGTTACAGCCAAGAACCTGGACCACTGAGCCACATCATGGGAGCCTGCCTGACCACTGACAGGCAACGGCACCCTGTTCCTGAGCCTTCTGTCGGGGGAGCTTATCTGTTAGAGGGAGACAACACGCTAGGGAAGCTGAGCAGATCCACAGAAGTAACTAACCCTGTATGCACTGAGATTCGCTCTCTATAAGGGCTGGAGATTACCATGGATGGATTCTGGTGCAGTAGGGAAACCAAACAACTGCCCAGTTTTCAGAGATTGTTCTTCATAAGTCCGATACATTGCCTACTTGAATTTTAGTACATAGGTCTTTGTTTCGGCTAGAGCACCCCTCCCCCTACACATACATTCCTTGTTCGTAGTTGCTTCAGAAATCAACATTAGGACTGGGGAGATAGCTCAGTGGCATAAGTGCCTGACTGGCACGTGCAAGATACTGAGTTCGATATCTGGTACCTCATGCCATGTCATGTAGGCCCCAGAACTGGGCATGGTGGCACATGCCTGTAATCCCAGCACTAGGGAGGCTGAGATAGGAGGATCACTACAAGTCTGTAGTGAGAACTTGTATGAAAAAAAATTAAAATAAAAGGAAAGGAAAAGAAATAGAAAGAAATCAAGATTATCTTCCCAATGATTAGATGAATCTAGAGAGACTGACACCAAGATAAAGACAACAAGCGGAAAATGTCCACTGACACTGTCCCCTGCAATTCTGTAAATTCTGCGGTTCAGCTTCAGAAGCCCACATTTCAGAGAGCCAGAGTAAGAGGTGCTATGTGTAAAACTGCTTTGGTAAGTACGAAATACTTTGTGCATTCTTTTTCATACCAGCAAGGCCATCTATTACTCAACTTTGTACTCTAGAACAGATAAAAGTATTTGTCTAAAACTACGCTCAGCAGCCCAGGACTAACTTCTCAGAACTCTGCAGAAATACAGCAAGTTCAAGCCCAGCCCTGGCCATTTAGAGACTTAGCAAATCCTGTTAAAACAAATAAGCAACAACAACAAAAAACATTTCTAGGAAGGGCTAGGAATTTAGCTCAGTGTGAAGGTCCTACATTCAACCCCTAGTGCTTAAGTGAGGGTGGGATCTGTCGAATTCTACAGGCATTCATTTGAGGGTCTCTTGCTGTCTTCTTGTACAAGGACACAGCAAGTTGTATAACTTCTTCTTTCCATCTCAGATGTGGCCATGAGGAGAAATGAATATCCTGAGGACCCTGCCCTCCGGACAACGGTGCTCTGCAAGATTTATTCCCGTGGACCTCACACCTGATATTCCCTATCCCTAAACAAAGGAAGGATCAGACCTCGATAAATCCAAAGCACTTAATACAAAGCTTCACAGTAATGCCTACATTTCAACTAAAGATGCAAATGTGAGAAAAAATGAAGACCAAGTGGGCCCTTGTATGTGCGATTCCTGTGAGCAAAGGAAGCACTGGGTGCTAATACTTCATTTCTTCTCTAATTCAATTCCAAATACCACACAGCATCTAAATTATGGAGACAAAGATCAGTGTTGCTTTTATAATATTTTTAAGTGGGGGAAATAGTGTCAGCGGGGGGAGGTAAGGTCCATAATCAGGCTAAGTGACATTATTTCATTATTTTAAATGATCATATTTCATAACTGCTGTTCATAGTACTCCTTGACACCCTAATTTTTTTGTTTGGATGACAGAAGACAAAAGTGACGTCATGGCATCAAATGGCTCATGGTGAACCCTAGGGAAAGAGTGAGCTTTTCATATAATTTCTTTCTAACATATTAACATTGAAAACTCCTATGTAGAAAAAAAGCAGTGAAGGGAAAAATATGTAAGTGAGCACAATGCTTACAGTCACAGATTTATAGTTTAGTGAAGACAGAGGGGCATAGGAACACATGGCTGACATTGAGAATGAAAGGTTTAAAAGGATAAAATAAGTGCTAATCAGTGCTTCGTGTGTTTTGTTCTGGGATCATGGGATTTCACAGAGAGGGCGGTACAGGGGAGGCAGCTGTGCTTCCAGCTGCCCGGAGTCAGGTCCACTTCTTACAGAATCCAAATTAATAAATGGATTCAATGATTTAGTGACCCTCGACTCACACCTTTCCTTCGACCTGCACATCTACATAGTCACAAGGCTCCGTTAATCTTTCTTTCAGCAGACTCTCTCAGAGCAGTCTGATCCTGAGCTATCACTCTCCTGCCCTACAATCCTCCTCTTTCAATCTCTCTCCATAGTAGCGGACTCTACACATCTTACTAGGCAAAAATTCCTTTTTCATTTATTTTTTTTTTAAAGATAAGAGTTGGTCAGTTAGTCCAGGCTGGCTCTGAACTCATTTTGTAGCCCAGTGTGGTCTTGAATTCATGACAGTACTTCTGCCTCAGACCCTCAGGACCTGGATTGCAGACATGCAATGTCCCACCAAAATAAATGTCCTTATATCTGTAGCACCTGCCATGTGCTCTGAGTACCCAAGGAATTTCTGTTCATTATAAGTCAAAACTTTACAGATAGATATTCAGTGGTAGATCATCAATGGCAACTGGCTGGGCCTCCCTTTACCTGGTATTGTCCTTATTTTCTACTGCACATTTCCAACTTGATCTAAGGCACATATCATACATAGGGCAGTCCTCTCAGCAGGCCATGCATATGAAAACTGAGTTGCATGTAAGTTTTATATAGCATGTCAGGGGCTACATAACCTTCGAGGATGAGTTACAACCAGTTGGGCAAGCTCCATGCTGGTCCTATGCAGGGCCCCCTGTTTAGCCTCCCAAGTTACATGGTACTCAAGTTGCTGCTTCTGAAGGACATTAGGACCAGTGGATGAGATGTCAGGTCACACAGATTTAGGTCTTCTACAAAAGTGGGAGAGGAGCAGAAGAAGGCAGTAACTCCACTCTGCTTCACAGACCCATGGAAAAATAAACATAATAAAAAATAATTTACCTAATGTAAATTACAGTGAAAGAATATATAAAGTAAAGTGAATGAAAAGGAGAAGGACTATCTAAGACTAGGTCAGGGCACTCAAGGCAAGGCCTTCGTGAGTACATCAATAGTTCACAGGAGTTTTTTTTTTTTTTTTTAATGGAGATGACAGGTATGGGGAATTTCCAATAGAAGAGACAATCTTCAAAGGTATAAGGAGAGTGTTGTGAGAAGGAAGAGACGATTAGCACTCCCCTTGGCAAAGGTATAAGCAGAAAGTGGTAAGTTTTAGGTATTGCAGGGAATTCAGTATGTGTAACCTATGATGAGAAGAAACTACTGGAAAGAGAGGCTTAGTGAAGCAGGTATGTGCAAGAGCCCCAGGTTAGCGCAGGCTGTGCCAGGCTCAGGCTCCATCCTGCAGACTGCAACCTGTGCCCCAGGGACAAGCCTGTGCCCCAGGGACAAGCCCACGCCCCAGAGACATGCCTGCACAAGGATGATCCACCTTACAGCGTGCGCTAGCGGGTGGGCTCGCAGAGACACGCATTCGCAGTGGGCTATAATGCAACTCCCTCTCTTCCACTCAAGAACATGGCATAGGGGAATTCAGGAGAGTGAAAGTGACATTTTATGGCAATAATTTGAATTAGTTTACAATTTTAAATAATTTGCAAACCTCAGGTCTTGGACTGTTCTTAATATCAAAATTACTTGTGACACACTTCACCACTGATCATGACACCACAGTTTGAGTTTCGGGGATGCAACTTCTGACAGTGTGGCTGCCAGTGCATAATTCTGAACGAGGGCATGGCAAGCAGGTTTGCATATTAGGAATAACCTGAAGGGCCCCAGAGCAGGTGGAATGCTTGAAATAGGGGGCAGGGATGCCAGTGAAGAGTTCAATGTAGCTGTTTGGGTGAAAGACAGGGAGGTCTTGACCTGCCTCTGTGGCAGGTAGGGAGAAGATGAACTGAGAAAGAGTCAGGATACGTTTAGGTTGGTAGCCTCCCACCTGGCACCGAGCCTGGCAGAAAGCATTCAGTAAATGTTTGTGGGTGAATCAATACAAATTGGTTAATTATTGATGGAGATTAGGGAGGCAATGTAGAAAAAGGGTAAGAGTCTGATGTAAAGATAATGTTTCTAGATCAGGCAGATGAGAATGAGGAAGAATGAGTGAAGAAGCCTGTTGTAGCTGTGGGAGACTGCAAAGATCTGCTTTGGATCTTCAGAACTTGAAGTATCTGCTGAACGTGGATGAAGAGAGAGATGTCTGCGAGCAGTTCCATGTGCAGATCTGAAGCTCACAAAAGGCAATCTGGGCTGAAAATACAGATTTTAGTTTGCCATGTGCTCAATAGATAGCTACTAAATACTTGCTTGGGTGCAGACATTGAGGGTGTGACAATGCTGAAGACCATCTTCATGAAGAATTCGAGAAGAGCTGCCATCAAAGATCACCGAGAAGACCCATCTAAAAAGCTACAATGCAACCTAGGAGAATACGGAGATTAAGAGTCGTAGAAAGATAGTCAGTATCAAATATAGGAAGCGTTTAGAGCAAGGGTTGGATTTCACAAGTAGATTTCAGGATCTGAAGAGGCAGCAGTCTGACCTCAGCACACATACACAGTTTTCTAGGAGTTGCTGAAAGAAGCAAGAAACCTTGGTATCAATAGTTTCATGGAAGTGGGATCTATGTCAAGAAGTAGAGAAGGTAGAGTGGGAAGTGTCCGATAAGAGCCAACTAGGACATGGCTCATGAAAGGACTGGACTGAGAGACCAGTGTCCTGCTCATCTTGGAAACAAATGTGGGTATAAAATACTAATGGTTGCGCTGGGGAGATAGCTTGGAGGAATAAGCGCTTGCCTGGCAAGTACAAAGTCCTGGGTTTGACCCCAGGCACTGCATGTCGTGCTGGCCCTGGAACCAGGCATGGTGGCATATGCCTGTAAAGGAGGATTGCTATGAGCTTGAACTGTGTAGTGAGAACATGTATCCAAAAAAAGATTTTTCAAAAAGATTTTTTTAAAAATACCTATGATCAGCAGCACTTTGCTTAAAGTCACATGTCTGGGTTTTCAGAACAACAGAGGGTCTTCCTGGAGGGTACGGACAGATCCGCTGCAGTACAGGAAAGTCTGTCATGAACTAGTTGGGCCTAGAGAGCAAACGTGTATGAATGTTGCAGTGAGACGAACAGATATAGTGCAGGAAAACACACAAGAACAGCCCATGGCTCAGCTCTGCCAAGTGACGCAGCTCCAGGAAGAGGCCCAGGGACGGTGGTGGGACGTGGTAGGGAGGAGCAAGAGGGAGGAGCTTGCGGACAGCCCAGGAGTGTAAACGGTCATGGAGCAATAGGAGACACCTATGGGAAAAACACTCAAAAGGGAGTGTCAAGGTCACAGCTTACATTCAAGACCGTACACCAGGCTGATCTAAGTTTCGAGACCAGCAACTTTTGGCATTCTCAATGCCACAGCTGTCCCCAGGGCCTTCTGAGCACTGCAGTTATGACAGCAGCTCCCTGCTCTTCAGTAAGAACCCAGGGTATAGGAGACACACGTACCCCCAAGGGCCAGGGAAAGGCGACCCCTTTCACAGCTCTTCCCTTCTGCAGCAGCAAGCAGGAAGAGCAGGGCCAGGCAGAGAAGGTGGCCCTGCTAATCCTACTCTTACGGTGCTGGTGGCTTCCATCTGATTTGCTATGGTGGCTTCTGATGAGTGCTTCTCCTGTGCAGGCTCCAGGGCAGAGACAATGGGCACAGGCCGGACCCTGATCCCACAGGTGTGAGCCCAGCCCACCTGGAGGTTCACACAGGCACAAGCTAAGCTCACAGAAGCTGCGTGTGGAGACAGAAAAGACCCAACGCAGATTCAGGCTTCACTGTACAAACTATTAGCTCCGTAATCTTAGGTAGATGCCTTATGCCCTCCAAGCCTTTATTTCCTTATGTAAAATGAGACTGGGATACAAATGCTCCACCCCTCCTCTAGCAAGAAGTTATGGAGATTAGATAAGCTAATGTTCCTGAAGGCATTTGTATTTTAGTACTATTTTTCAACAAGTAATATACTTACAGCAGAAATGTATATTTACAATAAATCCACTATGATTACCATGCACAGCCCAGTTTTGCTCCCACCCTCCTTCCCATTCACCCAATTCCCACTCTCACACCTGGCCTCTACAGATAACCGCTTTTGTTCATTCTTGTTTATCTTTTCAGTTTCTTGAAAGGGTGACTTTAAGTGTAAAGTGTGTTATCACTGCCGCAAATGCTTAAAGTAGGAGGGAACGGGCGAACGGTGGCCTGGTGCTTGTGTTATCTGTAAGGGGCCCCATTTCCTTCATGAAAACCTGCCCTCCTATCACCCCACTTACTCATGCATCGAGCCAGGGTTTAATTCAAGGCAAGGTGTAATAGAGGAAATCAGGATTCATCGATGGCCCTGCTGAGCTCACGCCATCCACACTCTCAACACCCTCACTGTCCTGACACTTGCTGTGGCCCAGGTATGAGCCACCTCTGGCCTGCTGCTGCATGCCTGCTGGGACTTCCCACAGGACACTGTGCGGAGCACACAAGTACACAGAGCAGATGCTCAGACATGCCACCTTACGCTGCTGGTGGACACGTGGTCCCGCTAGATCACAGTGTACTTGTCCATCAGCAATTTTGGGCCCAGCATCATTTCTACCAGTCATGGAGAAAACATGTGCTCCCACAAGCTCTCTGCCCTCTACCACAGTCATGGAGCAGAGGCTGTGAAGAAGACACGTCAGCCCAAGCAAGATGCGTCGCACAGGGCTGGCGCAGTGGGACTGGTGAAAGCGGGTCGCTGGGCTCTTGAGGGGTAAGCAGAGGTGGCAGGACAGGAAGGGCAGAGGGTGGGAGGCTAGCACACCTTCTATCCCACAGCAGTCTAGCAAAAAGGGAAAATACTCATCAGAAGGTGTGGCATGGCTCTGTCGTGTCAGGAGGTGACATCCCCACACCTGCTTCCAGGATCTGTTAGCTTTCAGTCACTTCACAGCATGCGTCTGGGCTGCTCCTCAGGGTCCCCCATTCCCTTAGAGGTTCTTTCTTCTGTGGTCAAGAAGCAGCTCTATGACCTCCAGCTCTAGCGCAATACTGTCTCTGTCTCCACCGCTTCTCCTGTGCAATGGGGGTGAGGTTCCCTGCTCTGCCAGCTCCCCAGTGCTGCCAAGCACCAGGCGTGTTGGCACAGCTGCAATACACACGCACTAGAAAAGGAAAACACTACTACGACTAGACTACGTATCAGATCTATGCTTTTTAAAAACAAAATGTGCCTTTTAAATGAAGCACCTTTAGGATTCAACTCAACAACTCTAGTAAGACCTTTCTGGCCTTTTTCCTAGCAGGGCAGACAAACACCAAAAGGGGTGGGGGTGGGAGGATGAGGGACAATATAATTTTAAAGATTTGTTCCAAACGCAAGCAGAAACTTCTGTATTTCTTCTCCCCAGATCCCTTCATATCTGTCTGTCTGTCCATCCGTCCATCTCGTATGCCTCCCCCACTGCACCCCAGGCCCCACCCTCTTCACGCCCAGAACGCATCCGATATGGCAGAGATGATAACAGGTAATGAAAACCTGCGGCCCGCAGACACGGAGCACTAGCGCACAGAGGGGAGGCCGAGGAGGAGCCGGTCAGGATGCATGTAATCAGAAGGGTTATCTAATGCTAGTTTCATTCTAATTGAGTCAGTACCATATGTCACCCTGCAATAACATCGCAAGCAGCATGCAACTGAATACATATTTAATTCACATAATGGGTACAGCAGTAGAAGTAATCAAGGCAGTTTGCCATAAGCCATAAAGAAATGTAGCTTGTTCCTATCAAGAAACATTTGGCACTCAGGGAGAGAACTGTATCACCAGAGAGAGGAGCTACATGACTGCACACGCTCGAGGGAGGGGAGGACGCTGGGCAGGAGGGCCACGGGGAGACAGCGTGCGGGCAGGGAGGAAGGACCGGGAGGGTGAAAGCACCAGCAAGACTCCGGCCAGTGCATCGATTCACTGTGGATGAAAATCAATGAGGGGATATCGTCAGTGGATCGTTGGCCATCTCAATATAATTAACAGTAATGGATTTATTGGCAGAAGGGTAATGATTTCATGTTAAATGTGCCCTAGAATTTCCTGCACTGTTCTGGGTCCTTCCCACTCCCTCTTGGCCCAACCCATGTCACAGGAAATGGATTTAGCCATGGAAGGTTAAAGAAGATTTTTTTCACCATCTTTTCATCTGGATTGGCATCTGACAGAAATCTGCTCACCCATTCCCTTCATTTCCTCCCTCGAGGAGATGATTAATACGGCCGGGCAGTGCTCATCAATATCTTTGGACAGATCAACTGGAGTTTTCATTAAACCCATATTAATGTCCTAGATACACAGCTGTGGACAGGTTATTCTAAAAAAAATGAATAAACGAAAAGAAGGAAAAGGAATAAGAATTGAAACAAAAAATAAAATGAAATAAAATAAACCTCTACCTCAGTTAGCTACTTGCCTGGAATTAAAAGGAAACTCGGCCTGTTCCCTCATTAGAGCTTCTCCACCAACATGTTTTGATGTATATTTCATGAGGATAAACAAACATTCATTTCACTTTGGGAAGGTGTTTGCTGTAATGTATTGTCAGCGTACCCAGCAATGAGGGGACATTAATTTCAATTCTGGTGTTTAAACACTTTGGCGAGTCCCAATTACTCATTCCCCAGCTCGATATCAGGAGCCCTGGAGGAAGGTCGCTGGCTCTCAGTGTGGCCCACCAAGCCAAAGACAGGCTGGGTTCCACCCTCCCATATGGAGGACAGCAGGAACAGACAAGACGGGGCTTTCACCTCCCATCCCTTGGTCAGATGGTGACTGGAAGGGCCGCGGCACAAAAGGTCCAACCTCACAGCACAATGAGCCATGTGAAGGGCTGTGTACAAACAAGAGTTCAACATTTTGAATCTTGCTTTTATCTTGATCTACATTCCAGGATTTCAACCCTTCAGTGGAGAAGAGCAAAGCGTGGGAAAGTCTTCCCAGAATGGGAAATGGGAGCCAGAACAAGAGGATGGAGATGGGGCTGGGGTCCTTTGAGTCATGCGCCATTGGGGAAGATCTTATAAACAGGTATGTGTGAGATCTTGGCTATGGTGACACTGGAGAGCCTTGGTGGCCATTTTCAGAGCTCCAACACACATACACACACACACACACACACACACACACACACACACACACACGGCTCATTAGAAATGTAGACTGCAGCCTCTCCACCCCGCAAAAGATCCAGGATAGAGATGCTATATATCACCTGAAAAAACATACAGGTTAGCTTTGCAGAGCTGGAGCACTAAGAAAATTCCCATGATTACTATTTACTTACAGCTCTACTTTTGATGGCCCCTGGAATTTAAGTAGCAATGCTCCAACCATCTTTTTTCAAACTGTTATTGATCTCTGCACACATAAATACACTGTTGGATCTCTTTACTTGCCAAAGTAGCTAGCAGACGCTTGGCCAAACTCAGGAATTCTCTTTATCAATGTGAAGAACCACAGGAATAGAGATTTCTGAGTTTAAAGTAAATTGTCTGAGGGTGTTTCAAACATATAGCCCTGTGGTACAAGAAAGCAAGGCGGAAAGACAGCTTGAGACATATGGGCCTTGAAACGAGAGATGAAGAACTAAGACAGGCTCCAGACAAAGGTCTTTACTGCCAAGATTAGTCCCCACAGAACACCATGCTGGTTCCAAAGTGGAAGATCCCAGGGCACATCCACAAGTTTAGAAATATGACATACAGGGTTCAAACAGGGCACAGCTAAGAACAGGTATTAGATCTGGAAAACATGACAATAACACCAAGAAAAATATATCTGAGTTTTCTCAAAGCTGCTTCTTCCTTAAATGAATGCTGAAGTCATGGGTTCTCAAAATTAACTCAGAACTTGGTGCCAGAAGCAAATGCTGGTCACAGTTCCTGTGCCACCATCCCGACCTAACTTGTAGGAAGAAACATGACTCTTCAAGTTTGCACCTGGCTTTGGTCTCACCCAGATGTGTACTGAGAATCCTGCACTGCACAAGCTAGGCATGCCGCATAGCAGTGCCGGTGGGCTGCTGGCTCCAAGCAAGCGATTAACCGCTATGCCTTAACCCTCATCCCAAGCTCCTAGTGTTTACTGACTCTCTGCCCAGTCCCTCCTCTGAACTCATGGCTCTAGCAGCTAACATGTTAATTCCTCCACAAAGATGGCAGTCTTGGAGATTTTCCTTGCAGTTATGACTAGGTCCACCTGAGTGGCTTTGGTCTCGCCCAGATGTGTACTCCTCCACATAGTTTAAACAACATGCCTGAGTTATGCAGGAGTTAGGAAAAGCTACCACAGTTCTTGTTTGTTGATCAAGCATTTCCAAGGCTGAGGATCTATGCAATCTGTGCCTAGAAGCCCAGGGAAATTAAATGATAGACATAGGAAAGAGATCTGGGGATGGAGAGAGATGAAAGGGAAGAGAAGAGATGGGAGCAACAAAGGATTAAAAAAGATGTAATAGGTAATGTAGCATTTTTCCAAGATGATTATAATTATTATGCATTGCAAACCTACACCATAAAAGTCATGAAAAAGAAACTGAATTGTGATCTCATCTCTCCCATTGGTTCATCCAGCTGTGGTGCATCTGCTCCCTGCCTGATTCCCATCATATAGGCCAAGAAGATTTTGGCAAAGCTCATACCAGGTACAATTGGTAGGTATGATCAAAAAAATTGTGAATAGGGCTGGTCAGATAGCTCAGTGGATTAAAGTGCCTGCTTAGGCAGATGCAGGGAGCATACCATGTCAGCCCTGCCCCCAGGACATGCTGAGACAGCAACCGAGGCTAGATGTGGTGGTGCATGCCTATAATCCCAGCACTTGGGAGGCTGAAAACAGGAGGATCACTACGAGTACGCTCTTTCTAGTAAGACCTTGTAGACCCTATACTAAATACATTTTTTAAAAATTATGAATGATTAAAATTTTAAACTCATTAGAGTAAAAACATTGAAATTAATCTCCCGCTCCATATCACCCTTGTTTCAAATCCACTTCTCCCATCACTCTGGCACTTTGCTGAAGCACTTCTGTGAGTTCTCTTTTAAGAGTGTCTTTCTTTGTACGATCATGACTGCTTGGATGTCCTGGATAGGTGCAAACTTTTCAAAAGTCATTTTGACTTTGGGAGTCAAAAGTCTTCAGAAATCAGATTTGGTGAACACAGAGAATAAGGACTCTTAATAATATTCTTACGAGCTGCATTTCCATTGGATGACCTTTAACAGCAGCATTCATAGTAGTTTTGATCATGCCTCCTAAAGACACTAACAAAGAAGATTTCCAGAAATGCTTCAGAGACTGACGGGATAAGTATGTTCAAAGTGATGGGAATGATTTGGAGGGTGAGTAATGTCAATATGTCTTTTACTGCAATAATTTTCTTTTCTTTCTCTTTTTACGTATTTGGTACAGGGTCTCACTATGCACCACAGACTCAAAGTTATCCTCCTGTTTTCAGCCTCCCCCAGTGCTGGGGTTACAGGCATGCATCTCCATTCCTGGTCTCAATGGCCTCAGCACACCTGGGGCAGCGCCAGTGGGGCATGTGGTGTGGAATATCCAACCCAGATCCCTGCACTTGCCTCAGCAGGTGCTTAATCCACTGAGCTATCTCCCAGGCCTTTAACAATTTGTTTAAAATTGCATGTATTTGGTACAGGGTCTCACCATGCAGCTCCGACTTCTAGTGATCTTCCTGATTCATTCTCCACAGCTCTGCAGTTACAGGTGTGCACCACCACACTCAGTCTTGGTGACTGGCTCAGCATGCTGGGGTGGGACTAGCACAACATGTGTTATTGGGGATCGAACCCCGGTCCTTTTGCTTGCCTAAGCAGGTGCTTAGACTGCTGAGCTTCTCCATGGCCCTAATAATTTTCTTTTGAAATTTAAACATTCATTGTGCACAGTGTGATATCCCTTGTAGGTCTCTAGCAGAATAGAAAAATTGGTCACTATGACTGAGTGTATATCCCAGAAGTCCATGTGTTGGAACTTCCATTCCAACACTTATGAGGTGTGGTGCATGGGGCAGAGTTTAGTCTGGAGTGGATACTCATGAAGGGACTAACAGTTGCTGCGTGAGCGTGTGCTAGCTGTAGCAGAACGTGAGGCCCTTTTCTTTCTTCTGCATACACCCAGCTGCCTTTCCACCCGTCCCCCATGTTATTATGGAGAAGGAAAGCCCCTCCCAGGTGCTCCCACCCAGTGTTGGGTTTTCAAGCTTCTACCACCATAAGCCAAAATGAAACTCTTTCCTTTATAAATGACCTAGTCTCAGATATTCTGATATTACAACAGTGAAGATGAAGACCCTGGAACACATCACACATAGGTTCTAGGGAATCTATCCTTTTCATATATATAATATATATATATATATATATATATATATATATATATAATGGCAAACTACCATAAAAATAAAAAGTATCATGTAATGAGCAACTAACTAGTGTGAGAGCTTTGTACTTACCCTCCCATGTAAGCCTCAAGTCTCCCTGGATGTCCTGAACAGATATAAACTGTGTAGACATTCTGGAGATATTAATCAACACAATGACACTCTCACTGGTAAGTGGCTGAAGAGAATCTGAGTTCAGGTCTGACTAACTCTGAAGTCTAGGTCTCCCCTCAGGGTGGTGCTGCTCTCTGAAGCAGTTCCCCAGAAAGAGTGCACAGTGCTCTCTAACAGAAGGCTGCAAGAAAGCACCAGCCTGGGCTTTTCTTCAACAGATCTCGGATTTCTCTGAGGGGAGGGAGGGAGTCTCAACAACAGAAAACATGCAGCTTTGGAACCTGCAGCTTTGACCTCGTGCCCAAGTTACAGCTCTTGATGTTGGGGTAACTTTAGAAAACTTACATTAAGTCCCAGTTTTTCCATATGAAACACTGGGATCGTGCTTATCTGTACTGAATGGTTGCAGTACTAAAGAAAATGTTTCTCAAGTCCTAAGGCCTTCCTTATTAAGGAGTGGGTTTTCAAGGAGTCTGAATTGCCCTACTGGCCAGACAACCCTCCCACTTATAAAAGAAACAGAAACATTTAGAAACTGCTTCACAGCTCAAAAAGGCAGGAAAGAGGAGAGTTGTACCCAGACTGGGGCTGGGACTGGGACTACTGGCTTTACAGGAAGGTGAAGGCATTCCTTTCCCCAGGAAGCATGAAAGTGCCACTGATTCATAAGGGAGACGAACTCATCCTATCTAGAACACGGCGAGAAGCTGTTGCTGTGCTCTTTTCGTGAGATGAAAGTACATTTTTCACGAAGTCAGAATTAAAAATAAAAACTGCTGTTGCAGAGACAAACAGGGAAAGCCACTGCCATCTCTGAGTAGCCACGACCACAGGAAGCCTTCCGGAAGTTGGTGGCAGAGAAGCGTGACCACAACTGAAGCCCTTTGCTGAGGCTTTTGCATTATGTGGCATCTCTCACCAACAGAGCTGGAACTCTGGATTCAGAAGTAGTTCCCATTTGGGTTCTATCACCAAAGGCTCTATGTCCTTGCAGAAGTTGTTAATCTCAGTTTCCTGACTGGTTTTAGTAATCCATGCCTAATTTTCAGGGTTGCAGAGAGGATTAAGTAAGGAATTTGGTCTGCAAGTGATTTTTTTTTTTTCCTATTAAGTTTAACACATGGGGCAAGTGGTTCTGAAATGGAAAATGCTGTATTAAGCTGATATACTTTCTATATTATGAATGTATTATTTCTGTATTATTAGCTATAAAATGCTATATTAAACTGATATACTTTCTATAATATTAATGCTATGAATATTATTAATATGAGTGCAGATAAAAGGTAAATATCATCTGTAAGTATATCAATATGGGGAAAAGGCATGTCATCTTTAACCACAGTGCCCCTATTTCTTTTTGGCAATAGAAGAAATTGCCCAGCAGCTCATAGGGAAGATATCCCCTCTCTATCTTTTCAAATGATTTCTTCAAGCATGGAGTGATAATTCTTTTCCCACACTTACTATCCTTAGGAAGTAACATCTACCTGCATTTTTATGTGTGTAGCAAGATAGATCACTTGGGCCTACAAGTTTGCAAGGATACTCATAGGGCTGTTTTAAGAATTCCAGTTGTTAGATGTTCTAGGCATAAATAATAGTAAAGATCTTAAATACAGATTTTAAAAAGATCCCTCATTAACAATAAAGGACAAGGAGCCAAGGACAGGTAGCAACCCTCTAGTCCCAGTTCTTCCCAGCCACGGACTCAGGACTAACTAGGGACCCGAGGAGGCAGCAGACTCTGTACATTCATGCCTGAGCACACAGGCCTGCCTACTCAGCCAGCAATCTCCATCAATAGACTGGAGAGGGAGGTTGCTATGGAATAGTGGGGTAAAAACCAACACAGCGCCAGGAGTATAGTTCAGTGGCACAGGGCTGGCCTGGCAAAGGTGAGGGCCTGAGTTTGATTCCCAGTACCAATAAATAAGATTTTAAAAATTAGGATAGAACCTGGGTTATCCTTAGGATATATGATCATCTAAGTTTTCTAGTTCATGGGTGCAGTTGGTGGTTCACAAAAATTTCAACAATTAAATGACTAACAATCATCTTTCCTAAAAATGTAAGTTCCTTGAGGTCAAACTTTCTTGTTTCATTTTATACACTGACATAACCCAGGAAGAGGGGTTGGCATCTAGAATATGTTAAATTTTCATTCATTGAGCAGAGAGATGAATGTGGATGAGTAGGCGGATAAAAGAAAGGATGGATTAATAGGTCCCTCCTTTGGGTGCAGAAAAGCCACACAAAAATGACACTTAGGCAGGCATGGTGGCTCATGTCTGTCATCCCAGCTACCAAAAGACTGAAGCAAGAGAGTTTGTTGAGTTCCAGGAATATGAGGTCACCTTGGACAACATAAAGAGGCTAGTTCTCAAAAAATAAAGGTATGCAAACAACCAAACAAAACAACACAAAATATTACACTTGCTTACGTTGTATTACACCCAAAGAAAGTGAGTGACTCCCAAATCCAACTTAGGTACCTATTCCATTAACCAATTCAGGATAATAAGAAGGAATGAGTGATAGATTAGAAAGTATGTTTAAAATGACGGGGTAGATAGCTCCACAGTCTAAGTGCCTGCCTGGCAAGTGCAAGTACCCAGGTTCAATTCTCAGTACCACATGCTGTGCTAGCCCTGTGCTGTGCCAGCCACTGAAACCTGGTATGGTGATGCACACCTGTAATCCCAGCACTGGAGGAACACTATGAGTCTGAGCTGCATAGGGAGACCATGTACCAGATAGGTAGGTAGGTAGGTAGGCAGGCAGGCAGACAGACAGACAGACAGACAGACAGACAGACAGACAGACAGACAGAAAGTACATTAAAAGAAAAAACAGGATTGGACCCACAAGATAGCTCAGTGGACTAAGTGCCTGCTTAGGCAAGCGCAGGGACCAGTGTACGATCTCTAACACCACATGCCACACTGGTCCCACCCCCAGGTGCACTAAGCAGGCCACTGAGACTGGGCATAGTGGTGCACACCTGTAATCTGAGGGATCACTAGGAGTCCAAGTTGTGTAGTGAGCCCATGCATGAAATACATAAGCTTAAAAAAGAAAAGCCAGATTATTTCACTCTAATTCTCCTTCTGCCCCAAGTCTACATAATTCTTGTTATATCCTTTTTATTTTTTTAATTGTTACACGGATGCAACTAGAGACCATACTCACAAGTAAAATAAATCAGACCTGCATGTGGAAACACCATATTGTCTCCCTAGTGTAACAAACTGAAAGAGTAAATAAAATCTGAAAAGTACAAAGGATAGTGTGAGAGGGAAAGAATCAGTTCAAAGGAAGGAACAAATGGGATAAGGTAAACAAGAAAACAAAGCAGGAAGGGAGAAATACATATGTATATACATAGGATAGCCTGGATAACTGTATAGCAG
>PVKN010010025.1:0-23101 GCA_004027915.1 Capromys pilorides
AGACTTGGATCAGAGACTCAGCAGTGTATTTTTAGTTTGGTGTACCATTTTCTTATTTCACCAGTCTTCTAGATATGAGTTTATCATCTTCTCATACACAGATTTCATCCTATGGCTTTATCATAACTAATGGAATTTATCTCTATTAATATATATATATATATATATATATATATATATATATATACTGTTTATAAGGCCTATGATCAAATTGTACATTTGGACCAAGTGTTATTATATAATAGCTTTCATAAAATAAAAGCATTTGAAAATAAATGTTGGGAAACAAGCAACACACTTCTTGTTACAAAATTCATTAAGGTATAATTTAGATATCATATAATTTATTCATTTTGAGCATATAATTGAAGGATTCTTGGTAAATTTATAGAAATATGGATCCCCCACCAGTCATTTTAAAGCAGTCCCATCTCTCTAAAAAGAATTCTTGTATCTACTAGTAGACAACCTAGTTCTGCTCCTTTTCCCTTCTACCTTGCCTTCGACAAAGATTAATTCTCTTTTCTACACTTCAAATGAATGGAATCGTATAATGTGGCCTTTTGTGTGTGACTTCTTTTACTAAGCGTAATGCATCTGAGGTTTACTCATCTTGTAACATGAATCACTATTTCCTTCTACGTTGGACTTTGAAGGCCATGGTCCCTATCACAAGCACTTGCTCTTCCTTCCCCTGATAATTTGCCTAAAGAATCACTGATCTATTTTATTTTCTGTTTGCAGGATTGATGGTGGATCTTCACTGAATAATTAAAGTCTCTTCCCCACTAGATTATGCAGTAGTGACCTTTAAATTAATATCTAAGTGAACTTTAGTCCCAAAGAATTTTCTGTTCTCAGATGGGAGACCTACAATTTCTGTTTGCATTCTGCATTTCATGGATAGGTCTGTGGGTTGTAAACATGAGCACGTTGTATCTAATGAGGATTGTTCAATGGATGAAACGTATTTGCTCAGCTTGCAACTTTAACCTAACTAATGCCATTTAGTTGTTAATTAGTTATCAGCTGTTTTTTTTTTTTTCCAAAGATTATATTTCAAAAAACACATACACATTTCAGCAACACACCATACTAATATCTAGAAGCTAACGTCCACCCTTGGAGCACCTCTTCTAATTGTAGAGGCCAAAGATAGCACATATTCATCTTGTGATATCTCAATAAATTTAGTATTAAAATATTTATGCATGTTTTGAGAGACACATTTTGTGACCTCACATTTGCTGGTGGTTGTCTACCCTTGCCAAGAGATGCACCATATGAAGCTATCTCAAAGGCATTCCTATTTCTCCTTGCTTACACTGTGCAGCTTTAATGAAGTGTGGTTATTTCAAACATGTTTTTAGAGTTTTTAAAAATAGAATTAACAAAAATTTGATATTCATTCCTCTTTTGTGTGACCATATAGTTGTAATCTCAGGAAAATTTTTACATAGAAATCTATGTTTCTGGGAACAGCTTTTTGTCCACTGAAGTATCTTTGCAATGGGCTGGGGAGATAGCTCAGCGGTAAAAGCATCTGCCTGGCAAACACAAGGTCCTGAGTTCAATTCTCACTTCAAAAAAGAAAAAAAAAAAAAATGGGGAGAGCTGTGTGCACTTTGGGCCGGCCAAATAGCTCAGTATATTAAAGCACCTATAAGCAGGCACAGGCACCAGAGATTGATTTCCAAGCTTTCCTTCTCTGCTGGCTCTGCCCCCAGGGCATATGGCAATTGAGACTAGGCGTGGTGGTGCACACCTGTAATTCCAGCTTTTGGGAGGCTGTAAACAGATGGATCACTATGAGTCTGATCTGGTAGTGAGACCCTGAACATCCTGTGGACCCTTCCCTAAAATACAAATAAAGAAAGAAAGAAAGAAAGAATCTTTTCATTTCCCAGGTAACTTGTTCTTTTCTTCTTGCAACTGTGCAGTCTTAAATCACACATTTGGACTCTAATTTACTTTCTACAACCTAACTTCAATGTCAAGTATGCAAAATACTTTTTAAAAAATGATTATATACAAAAGAAGGGGGCTATCAGTGACCTTTTCAGACAACATGTTTTGGCCAAATCACTTGACTTATTTATGGCGTCTACTTCCTCAGAAAACAAGTCAACGGTGCGCCTCATGTGCCCTTCTCTGCATAGGTCCCTCCATTCCACCTACAAATCCTTCTCAGATACCTCCTGAGAAAAGCCATGTTATCCAATAGCCACTTTACCTAAGTTGGGTGTATCCATGCTTCCTGTTTCCACATTCATTTTTTTCTACTTTTCAAAGTAATTTTCTCAGACAGTCTCTAGTACATGATGCACTTCCCTTATGTATTTTTATATTTTCCATCTCCCCTGTCTAGATATACATTCAAGCCAGCATGGAGGTTCACACATTTTGTTCATTGCTGAGGCACCAGCCCCAGAAAAATACTCCTCAAAATTGTCAGCATCCAACAAATACTGATTGAATTAATTTTAATAATGATAGAGAAAATTGTTCTGTTTTGTCCACTCTCTGTTACTAATAGGTTGAAATAAAACTAAAAATTAATCAAAATTTTAGTCAATGTGTCCAACATAAGTTATATGAAGATGTAGGAGATAGCTTGGTTGTCCTCACAAAAAGGTTTCCAGACAACTTGGTAGCCATCAGGGAATTACTGCTAGGTCCCTGCAGCTCGGAGGTGAGAGAAAATAGACAGAACTAAATGTATATATAACATCCTGTAGGCACTGCGTGGAAGGAACTCTGTCTGTAAGAGGTTTCTGTGGCCTGTCAATGGAGCAGGTGGGGTGGAACCCGGATGTTGCAGCAGCTCAGGAAGCAGAGAGGGGTCCCTCCCATGCACAACAAGAGCCATGCAGCTCCTCTGGTGAGGGCCTTTCTTCCTCACACACACTATGTGGATATGGGCTGGTAGCTTATTTAATTTTGCTATGGTGGAGAAATGACATTTATTATAGTAAATAAAACCGTGGACCTCAGATGGCTACACATGGTGCACTTTTAGACTCTTGGACAACCTAGAGGGAATGAAGTGTGTTGCTGTCTAGTGTCTTGCCACCGACCTCAAGCTACGTAGCGACTAGCCAGGAAGAGCTCACTGACAGGAGCTGGGGCTCTCCTGCTTTCTCTCTGGTTACCCCAGAGAAAGAATTAAGAAGGCATTCATCCCTAATTAGTTAGGGTCCAATCTCTAAAGGCAACCTTTTGTTCTGTGTCCTGGATCACAGATGAAATCTGTGATGCTCAGTAATCGAGCAGGTTCCTTTTTCTGTCATATAACATGAAGTTTGGAGATAGCTTACAATGTTGTAAAAAATGTCCTTTAGTGCTTTCCCTATTACATGATATGCATTCTCTTAATTACAGAAACGCTCATGGCAACTCTAGTGATCATGTATGCATCTCTTCTGAAAATTAAAAAGGAGGAGAAAAGGCGCAAAAGAAATGCCAGCAGAGATGGTCTTGCTTTATGAGGAACCCAACAGTTCTCCTGTTAGCCTTCTTCTTATATCTCCTTGATTAAAACTGGTCTGCATGGTACTCCTAGAGGAATGGAAGATTGAGAAAAATAGGTTTAATTACAATATTGTCTTCCTCAAGAAAACTAGAGTTTTCAATGAAGGAACATAAGGGTGAATCAATATGAAATAAGTATAAAGCCTAGCTCAGGGCTGGCAAGATAGCTTAGCGGTCTAAAGCACCTGCCTAGGCAACCATGGGGACCGCAGTTCAATCCCCAGCACCACATGTTGCGCTAGCCCCACCCCCAGGACAGGCTGAACCAGCCATTAACTAACTAACTAAATAAATAAATAAATAAAGTTTTAAAAAACTAAAAATAAAGCCTAGCTCATCACAACCTGTTACATCTCCCCCAGCCACTGTCGGTCTTCCTTTGTCACTGCCTGGTTCAAACCCATTCCATGATTTTATACCACTGTGTGGTTTTCGTTCACATCTCAGCCGTGGAACAGCTATGGAATGTAGGCACCAGGCACATAAAGATTCCTTCCTCTGACCCCCAACGCTTCTCCTAAGAGCCACTCTGTGTACTTTCTTTACTCAGAAGCACTGAACAGAGCCCTTGGGTTTTAGCCCTCATTCAAGACCGTCAAGTCTAGTGCCTCCTTAACTCGACTCTCACAACTCAACTTAATGCAAACTCATCCTCCAAGCCAAGGCTTATTCTTCCCAAATACTGGTGGGGTGGGGTTTTCCACGCCCTAACCTCCCCTTTCCCATTTGGAATGCCTCTGTCTCTATCTCCTTCTTTTCAACAGATCAGGGAACTCATCTCTCTTCAACTTTCTCCTCTCCCATAATGTATTCACAAGGATCCCAGCTTGGAAACTCTCCCATAGCCTTTCCTGTAGGGATTCAGCTCCAGTGCAGCACCGTCCACTATCCTGCCCTCCCTCCTTGTGTGTGTCAAGTTCTATTCCACAATAAAGTGATGTGCTTGAAACTTATTTTCACTACATTTTATTTTTCAGAACAACTTCGCACGTGTAGGAAATTTGAGGTCACATAAGAATTTCCATACAGCCCCGCCCACTTTCCCCTTCATTTGCATATTATGTCACCATGGCAACTTTGTTACAACAAATGAATTGTCAACTCAAGTTAATAATAGTCCAGATTTTTCTTGCTTTCAGATAATGACAATTTTCTATTTCAGAATCCCATCCTGATTACCAGGTCTATATAGCTGTCATATCTTGGGTTCTTCTTCACTGTGATCATTTCTCAAAATCTTGTTTATGACTGGTATAATTTTGAGGTGGTACTGATACAGTAGACTCTAGAATGCCCTTTCAACTGAACTTGTTTTCTTTTTTATGACTGAGCTGGGGTTGGAGTTTGGAGGACAAAGAGCACAGAAGTGGCTGAGGTACATGACAGTCCCATCCCGGCCAGGATGCCTGTACCATATCATTGCAGTGTCATGATTTATCATTGCTGATGTTTTCTGTGTCCATGTTGCTCACGTAGTGGTTTCCTGCTTGATCACTTACAAAATTCCTCTCTTCATTCTGTGCTGTTTGAAGGAAAGTCACTAGGCTCCATTAGCACAGAGTGGGGGTTGAGTTCCTTCTCCTTGAAGGTGAAGTTTCTACACAACTGGTTCAGAATTCTACACTGGAGCTTGGTTGTGTGCATGTATGTAGGCATGCATGTATGTGTGTATGTATATTAGTATGGGCTTGTGGCTGTCTTATTCTCATACTTTAGGTTACAACGCTAATTTAGATTGTTTGTCTTCTAAAAATGCTTTTGTGCCTAAAGCAAACAAGCTACCTCACTCCTGAGACAAACATCCTGTCTGGTTCAGGTCAGCTATTAGTCACTAGGCAACCTTGTGTCAGGTGTTACTAACTTTGCAAAAGTATAAATAATCATTTTGTTGTTTAAAAAAAAAAAAAGAAAAAATATATATGTATACACAAGACAGGATAGATATACAACTACTTTCTCTTAGTTCATTGAGGAGAAAGGTATATTGTTTAGATAAGATATCATGTCTGCATCTTGTCCCCTGAATAACTGCTATAAAGACAACAATGTGCAGTGTATTAATTAATGTAACTGTCCTACTAACCCGTTTTGAAACTGTTTCGTTGCTATTTTATCTTTTTTCTCATTAAAATGAATTTTTTTAAAATCATAAAAAAATAAAAATGCACGTGCTGAAGCCTTAATCCTCAGGGTAGTGGTATCTGAAAATGGAAGTTTGGGGAGATACTTGGCTTGAAATGAGGTTATGATCATGAGCCTTGGTAACAGAATTAAAGTCATTGTAAAACAAAGAAGAAAGACCAGAGAGCTCCCTCTCTTTATCAAATGAAGGCACAGCTATAAAGATGCCTCCTTTAACCCAGAAAGGGGAGCCTTAAAAGGACCAAGGCTCACGGCATCTTGATCCAGAACTTGCCAGCCTCCATAATAACTAAAAGTAAAATAAAGAAAGGTCATCCAAACTTTCTCCTGTGCCGTCCTCTAGGAGCTTTATAGTTCTGAATTTTACACTTAGGTCTAAAGTTTATGTGGAATTAATCTACAGAGAGGAGATCTGCTTGTTGCTATTATTATTATTGCTACTTTTCTCTTTGATGTGGGCTTTATTTAGTTTTGTTGTGGCTGTAACTGCTGGAGGTTACAAATTCCTCTGAATTGCTCTGTTGTCTTTGGGCTTTTCTAGGAAGACCTCCTTAAATAGCGTGTGATAAAGCCTCCTTCAGCCATAAAGAGGAATGAAATGATCGTATCCACCAGAAAATAGATGGAAAGAGAAGATATTATGTTAAGTAAGAGAAGCCAGACACCAAAAAAGACAAGCCTCATGTGGCTTTTCTTACATGTATGAGCAAAACCAAAACAACCCAGCACATTAACATGGCTTTCCTCTTTATACCTTGTGGTTAGACTTTTCTGCTGGATGGTTAAGACCAAGATAAAGCAAGACCTATGTAACAAAAAAAGTAACTTTTTTATTAGACAAGATCAGTCAATCCCCTCAGGATTTACCCTGAAACCATGTACAGCAGTTTTCAGAACTCTTGCCAGTGTCAGTCATCTGGATGAGTCATGGCATTGCTTGACCTATTTGCTCTCTGTGAAAGCCTGAGAGAATATTTTCTCTCTAGGAAACTCTCCTTAGGCACACTGTACATCATTGATTCCTTTCTTCTGTAGCCTCATAATCTCTTTGAAGAGGAAATTTGGGACTCCACTGAGTTATATGCTGTTACAGTACAAGTTCTTTTATGTTCTGTCCTCACTCACCTTCCGATAATGCCAGATCAACTGACAATCCACTACTGTTATGGACTATTGTGCTATATATATAGCTACTTTCTCTTTGTGCAATGAAAAGAAAGATCTGCACTGAGGATGTTTAGATAAGAAATAGTGTCTGCATCTTATGCTCTGAACAACTATGCCAAAGACAACAATATGCAATGTATTAATTATTATAAAAAACTCTTTTCACCATAGTCAAATAAGAGAAAAAAAATAAATACCAGAATTTATGAAGTAGAATCTATGAATTTATAGACAGATTATTTGAAAATATACAGAGGAGAAAAATAAAGATATATCACATTTAAGAAAACAAAACCAAAAGCAATTCAAGGCAAAAAAGAATGACTTCACATAGAAGAAGATCTGTTAGATAGGGGAAGAGGATAGATGGGCAGAAGAGAGAATAGATATAATCCAAGTGCAACATTTGCATCTCTGTCTGTGTGTGTCAGTGTCACAGCACGACTCATTAATATGCACTGATAAATAAAATAAAAAAGAAGCTCTAGTTATGTGCCTTGTAGTTCTTGTTGCTATAATCCTCTCTTTACTGACTGGAAATAGGCTTTGGTGATGAGTTATGGAGGAAGAGAGTGCCATAATCTCAAGATTAAATCTCAGTCTTTCATTGCTTCTGTTTCCTTAGGTTGTAATCATCAAAAGTGTTGCTTATGTGTCCCCCCGCCCTTTGATGGGAAATTGTCTTACTAGAAGGTTCCCAGAGGCTAAAGTCCTCTAAACTTGGTAAAATATCTTTCTTCTAAGGCAGCATAAGGCTCCAGGACAGAGTTCTCCCTAAAGAGTAACGCTTCTGTCATGAAGAACACTCTCCATGTATTTCAGAACGGTTATTTCTCCTTTCCTCCTTCCAGAACCTAAAGACAATTTCTCTTGGCTTCTCACTACAGAGAACCTGATAAGATTCCCACAGGCAAAAATTCACAAAATGTATGGGGCCTCCCAAGACTGCAGCCTCCAGGAGTTCCTAGTCACACAGGAGCCCACACTCTGCCTCCAGCAATCTGTCACAATCGCCACTCAAGTGCTCCGAGCTGTAGCTCTTCTGCTCCCAGTCAGTGGAGCTCAGCTGCAATTTTTCTACCTTTGCCCATCTCTCCAGATCTCAGGGTTGTTGACTTTGGTTCTCTGGCGGATCTAAGAAAAGTTGTAACTCTAAGTTTGCTCTGCTTTTCTTTTACTGGCAGCGTGGAGAGTGATAACTTCTAAGTTCTGTACATGTCATCCTGTAACCGGAAGTGTTTATGTAAGTTGTCTTCTTTCTCCTGGTTAGCACTATGTGTTGCTTGCTCAGGGGCTTTGCAGGCTTGCAACATGCATTAAAGAACTGGGGCAAGGATTATGTCTTAATGACTACAGCACAAGCAATGCTGTCACATATACACCTGGCATTTCTTCTCGAATAAGTGGACCAGGATTCCCTATTGCCTTCACTCCCAGTGGATCAGATCTCCTTAGCCTTTGTCACAATGACCACATTTAGCCACAGTTTGAGTTCAACTTATGATTCTGCTTTGACCAAGTCTTCTGTGAGAATGATCAAGGAGGAAAGGTTAAAAAATCACTCTACCACCCCTTGTTGGCCTTAAAAGATGATTTTCCTTAGAGTTCCTAGAAAAAATGTTTGGATCACAAGAGAGGAGATTTATATCCTTGTCTAGGAAAAGAAAGTCTATTCTGTTACCACAAAAACATGAAAGAAAAACTGTAAATCAGATCCTTTCTTGGAAACATTGATGTTTGAGTAATTCTACTTCATTTTTCACTTGCTGGACCCAAAAGAAAAAAATCACTAGAAAACTATATTTAGACTTTTGCATTCTGGGCAAATAAAGTATAAGAACTTTATTGGATATAAGTAAATATACTAAACAGTAGATTTTAATAACTTAGATATGATTCCACTGGGAAATACAGTTATTTTAAGAACTACTGATGACGAGTTCATGTGTCTCTGTAATCTTAGAAAATAATGACATTATTTGTAACTGAAGTTATAATTATAAAATATTCAAGGGACCAGCCAGTTAGCTCAGTGAACCAAAGCACCTGCTTAGGCAGGCATAGTGGCTGGGGTTCAATCCCCGGCATGCCTTGTGCCCCCAGCCCCAGGGCATGATGAGACAGTGACTGAGACTGGACATGGTGGTGCACACCTGTAATCCCACTGCATGGGAGTCTGAAAACAGGAGGATCACTACGAGTCTGATCTGTGTATAAGACCCTGTAGAGCCTGCACTAAATATGTATACTTAAAAAATTCAAAATCTGAGGCCGTGAGGAAGGAGGAATAAGAAAAAGATGAGAGAACTAAGAGAGACAAGGGGAAGAGGGCGAAAGAGTAAAAAAGAAACTCCAAGGTTTGGGGTTTGGAAAATTGTCAGTTTAGGTTATAGAAGCAGTGATTTTAAAATGGAAGCTTTGTGTTGTACGTGAGAGTATAATATTTTTATACCACCCAGTGTAGATTGGGTCCCCTGGACACAGAATGCACCGGAAGCTGAAGGCCAATACCAGGCTGCTGCTTATGACTCACAGGATCAGTAGACTCGCAGGCTTGGGCACCCTGGGCTGAGCGGCACAGGTGAAATGCTGAAGCCCAGGTGGAGGGTCGCCCAGCAGGAAGAACCGCACCCAGCCCCGCCCTTGCTCTGACAGCTGACTTCGCTTTTCCTTAAGGCAGGCAGAAAGCGCCAGGCGGTGGGCCAGCTGCAAGGACGCAACCCATGGGAGGAATTCAAAACACTGGCACTGGCCCTTGCAAATACAAAACATAGTGGAATCAGTGATAAAAACAGTGGAAGGATGGTAATGAAGACTGGCGGGATCTCATCCTTGTGAACGTAGGTCACAGAGAAACACGGAAAGCTCCACCTCACACTTCAGAAATTGCCAAGGCAGCCAGACAGTGAGGATGCTGGCCGCACATGGATGCGCACGCTATCAAGTTGGCTGCATTCTTCCATAGACACCTGGGCCCATATCGATGCTTTCTGACTACGCCTACTTCTGCCTCGTTACACATATACGTAGACCAGTTCATCAATTCATATACGTACACCAAGCCTTATATTTGTGGCTTCTGTACCTATAGAATCAACCAACCATGGATAAAAATATTTTTCATAAAATTTTTACTTAGGGTTGGTGAGATAGCTCAGGGGCCTAAGCGTCTGCCTGGCCAGCACAAGGACCTAGGTTTGATCCTTGGTACTGCATGCCATGCTGGCTTCAGGTCCCCAGGGGCACTGTGCTGTACCTCACAAACATAATCCCAGTGCTGGGGGGCTGAGACAGGATGACTATGAGTCTGAACTATGTAGCAAGACCTTGTATCAAAAAAAAAATTGGTTTTACTTAAATTGAACATGGTAGATATTTTTCTTGGTTGGTTCCCATACAATATGGTATATGTAGCATATTGCATTTGTTTGGTATTAAGTATTATAATTAATATAGAAATGTTCTAAAGTGTATAGGAGGAAGGGCATAGGCTATATGCAAATACTATGCCATTTTACATGAAGGAATTGAATATATGCAGATTTTGGTATTGGCTACAGGCTTTGGTACCAAGCCCCTATGGCTAATGAGAAAAAAATATGTAAGGTTCAACTTCTTTTCTTATTCAACACATTGGTTATGACTGATAGAATTCTCTTGTGAAAATGGAGTCTGACCATTCCAGTCCTGCTTAAGAAAAACTCTTCTGAGAGTCCCAGTGATAATTCTTCTTCAGGTTTTCCATGAGTTCTTGTGTGATCTCTCCTGAGATATCTTCCAGTCTCATCTTATACTCAATACTCTTTACAGAGCAACATTCAGTAGAATCCCTTGAAATGATCATGTTTTACAGTTCTATCTTTGCTGTATAGTAGCAAACCATTCCAGGTGACCTGAAAATTCACTTAAATGAAGTAACACTTAAAAGTGTCATTCCTGAGTTGAATGACCACATTTCCAACCCTCCTGAGAACTGTATGTATAGGTACTTTTACACCAAGCCTGAAAGTTCTACCGAATGTGCTGGTCCAGACAGTGTTTCTTCAGTTCCTCAAATATCCCACATTCTCACATGTGAGACATTCCAGATGTCTTTTCTGCCTCCATTTCTGCCTAGCTATTTCTATTCAGTTGAGAGGAAATCTTAAAACCCAAATTAGATTAGACGTCTATATATTGCCTCCCCTTCACAGTATTTCAACAGTTGTAATTAGTTATTGATTTATTGATTCTTTCTGACTATATTGTAATATTTATTATGGCAGAGACTACATCCATATTTCCTTGTCTAGCACAAAATCAAAAATTGCTCATTAATAGTTTATTGAGGAAAAGAACGAGCAAATCATGAATAAAAGAGTTATGACCGGATAGGAGAGACAGTGTTTTCATTACAAAAAGACTTAAATAAGTGAGTCATAAAAATTAATTTTGCTGCCAGGCATGGTGGTGCACGCCTGTAATCCCAGTACTTGGGAGGCTAAGGCAGGAGGATCAGTGCTAGTTTGAGACCAGCCTGGGCAACAAAAATGAGCTCAATGCCTGCCTGAACTGCATAGAGAGACCCTGTCTCAAAAAGACAAATAAAAACTTAATATTGCTGAGTAGTTTAAGATGAATGATGTTTTTGAGGTGGTGTTGGTTCCTGCCCAATTGCTCACTCTGGAAGTAAACCCCAGCAGAGAAAGCAGGCTTGGAGGTGTGAAAGGGATTTGTCTGAAAAGAGAGGTGGAAGCCTGCAAGGAAAGCCATCTGTTACTTTTTCTCTTGTTGCTGGGACAAAATACCCAACACCCCAAATCAAGGGGAAAAGAAGGTTTATTGAGCTGACAGTTTGTGGAGGTTTCAGTCCACACTCAGAAGGCTCTGAGGCAGAGTGCTACATGGAAGAGGGCAGCAGTTCATGGCGGGGGAAGATAGCAAAGAGCAAAGAGGGAGGAGCAGCAGCAGAAGTGGCAGCTGTTAGCAAGCCTTCTCCCTCCAGTATATTGTATTCAAGCTAGCGGTGCTACAGCCCAGGCAGGTGCATCATTCACACCCACAATCCCTGTGTTGGATCATGAGTTAATCACAAACTCTAGAAGCCACCCTGTGACTATATGAGGCTTTTGGGAGACAACGAGATCCATAAAATGAGAAAGTCACACCCCAATATGATCTATCAGATGAGAGCCAGTGTGTGTGTGTGTGTGTGTGTGTGTGTGTGTGTGTGTGTGTGTGTGAATCTGGGGACTGAACTCAGCGCCTTGCACTTACCAGACAGGAACTTATTCTACTGAGCTATTTCTCTAGCCCTTGACCTATCAAATGAGAAAAGGGAAGAGATAGGTCATTGAATAAACCAGTGAAGAGGCAGTGAATAACAGGCAGTCATGGAAGCCAAGGGAAATGGTAACAGAATAGGCAGTAGCCAATGGCCTCACCTGTCAACTGCAATTCAATTGGAGGAGTTCCTTTTTCAATATCCCTCCAGAGAAAATGATGTCAACCAACATTAGACTTTGGCATGGTCAACAGTACTGTCTTAGTTACTCTTCTCTTGTTGCTGGGACAACTACCCGACACTCAAAATTAGGGAAGGAAAAGTTTATTTAGCTCGCAGTTACTGGAGGTTTCAGTCCATACTCAGCTGGCTCCAAGGCAGAGAGGCACATGGCAGAGAGCAACCTTCCATGGCAGCAGGCAAGAGCAAGAGAGCTGGGAGTTAGCAGCAACTCAAGCAGCTCACTTCTCTTCCTCCCTTACATTGAAATGTAAATCACCTGCCCAGGGGAGAGGCAGCACCCATTCCCACAGTATTCAATTACAAATTCTAGAAGCTGCCCCATGACTGCATGAGGCTTTGGAGGGACACCTATACACAAACCACAATAAGCACAGAAGGAAAAGAGGGTGCTATAGTTTAAATGTGGCACTCCATGGGAAATGCAAATGGAAAGCTGGTCACCAAGCCGATAATATCTGAAGGAAGGTCTTCTGGGAAGGGATTTGATTACGATGGTTGTTCATTGATGAGAGATGAGAGCACACGGAAAAAGCTGTGGGGGTCGGGTAACTCTCCCACACTTCTGCCTCATGAGGCCTCAGTGCTCATCCTCGTTTCTGTGGTGTCTGCTATGTCCAGCAGCAGCAGAAGGCCCTCAGGAGAGACCAGAGCCCAACATTTGATTCTGGAATTTCCAACCTCCAGAACTATGAGCAATAAATGGGTATTGCTTACAAGCCAGTAAATCTGGCATTTTGTTACAGTAGCGCAAGGAGATGGTGATAAGGAAGAAAACAGGAATAAAAGAGATCTTCCTCCAAGTGGAAGAGCCAAGAGCTCAGGCTACTCAGTAATCATTCCATTCACAGAAAGAGTGCTTGGGCTTCAGGGGTGGGAAACCCAGACACCAGCGTGACCACTCATGATACATCCGACATGGGGAAACATGTGTGTTCCAGGGTCTGCACCTACATCAGTTGGCTTTTATATTGTTAGGAAAAAAACACAAAATGCCAAATCCAATTAATTTTTTATACCGGGCATCAAACTCAGGACCTTGCTGGGGATCCTAGTTGTAGGGACTTCAGCCATCATCAGCTAGTTGGAAAACAGAGACAGCATAGTGACAATGGATGTGGAAGAAAGCTGCTTGCTCCAACAGCACCTGGAGAGCAGAACAGGAGTGTTACGACACATGCAGAATGGAGCCAGCCCAAGAACATGGGAGCTCCTTGAAGCATCTGCCACAGAAATTAACTGATTGCTCAGGAGAGAGGCTGAGCTTAGCAACCTCTATAGAGTATAAGTAAACACTCTGCTGTTCTTGGATAGTTCCTCTCTTCACTCAAGAAAGAGAGGAGCCCCACCTGAGCCATCCTTTTGTCTCTTGCCTATCATTTCTTCATTCTCACCACCATTCCTTCTGGGGGCAAAGCAAGAGCTCAGTGGATCCCTACAGGAGGGAAGGAGCCAGACAGCAAGAAGAATCTAGAGACCAGAGATTGCCCCCAATTTCACATCCTCATGACCCACTTCCTCCCAGTAAACCGCCCTCAATACTCATGCAGCCATGCACTCATCAGTGGGCTAAGCCATGATGAGGTTCGTGCCCTCATAATTCAGTCTGCTCCCCAAGAGTCTCATGGTCCACTGCAGTTAGAGGATAACACTACCATTACTCAGAGGGGTAGCCCAGGAAACATACAGGAAGAGTCGGAGCTGTGAAATGTTCTTAAGATCAACATCTGCGGTGGAACAGAGGCAGCAGGAGTCAATAGGGCGGAAGACTGAACCATGTTGAAGGAAACTGTCACCTGGCTTCAACACGCTTACAGGAGGTACTGAGACTGGAGAACCAAGACCTCGAGAGCGTACATGGGGACAGTCGCTGGGTAGTAATCCACTCTAGGAGGGAGTACAGCCTTGGGCGAGGCAGATTCTTAGGTCAACAGCAATTCCCAGAGAGACAGCTCGGGCCAGTGCAGCCAGTGCTGTCAGGAGTTATAAAAATGCATGGCTTTAGCCCTGGCATGGTGGTGCACACCTGTAATCCCAGTGCTGTGGAGGCTGAAAACAGGAGGATCATTATGTGCCCAAGCTTTGCCTGCATGGTGAGACCCTGTACCAAATATATAAATTCTGAGCAGCGTGAGAGCTCAGTGATGCATCCCAGCATCCACTCCAGTCCACTTTCAGATCCACTTGCTACATAAAGCAAGGCTACAGCATCTGTGAGGAGTTCTCCTAAGCTTCTAGTTAGTCTGCTTTTGGGGAAAACTCATAACCAAGAAGGGCACTAAAGACTCATACAGTGATGCTGAAGGCTATCATTGGTCCTCCTCTTCTTCTACTATGCAATTACCATCTCCTTTGTTGAATGCCTTTGGTGCTATAGCTGCCACTCTAGTGGGGTGATCTAGACTATTAGCCCTAAGAGGCCTGGTTCCTTAATCATCCTAACTTTCTCAAGGATGTGGCTGTGGATCGTATCAGGTTAACATCAGACTAGACAGGACAGCACCAAGAGACACCTCTGTATATCTTCAGCATGTCAAATACATGACACTATTAATATTGTCTTGGTCTCCATTGTGTAACCTATGATCAAGGGCCAGAGCTAATCCTGGCAGCTTAGTCCATTAGAGCGTGCACCAGGGGAGGCATAAAGCATAAATCCCTCAGAGGGGCAATGAAAGTGACAATTAGTGTGGGGTACTTCATGCTTGCTGACTGGGGACAGGCTACCCTGCTATGGGCATTAATTTAGTGTATGCATTCTTTCTGGAATATGGTTACCCATTTCTGTAGGGTGTGGTCTCCAAGTTGGAGACTCAGAATTTCATTTAAAAAAAATCTCTCCCATTAACACTACACTAGTTTGGGGTGATCAGATCAGTGGATCCCAAGATCATAGGCCCACTGGCCTCATTTCAGTAATTTTGTAATATTTGTAGGATTCTACTTCAGTGGTTCATAGACTGTGTAAGCTCTTCGTGTAGGGTACGTGATAGGGCTTGGTGAGCAGGAAAGAAGGTCCCATTGGTGGAATGTTTGTTGAGCTAACTCCAGGTGAACTGTTGCCTATTCCAGGATGGAAGGGTCCAGGGTTATCGACTTGTATCCAAGGCTCTTCTTGGGTCTTCTTAAGGCTGAAGAAACACAGGCTCAGCTCTGGTCTCTATTGTTGGTGGACAGCTGGATGACCAGACCAGACTTACTGGGCAGGAGCGAGCCACTGTTGGGCCCATGAACAGCCTCATGGTTATCGACAGCATGATGATATCTTGTGGAATTTTTCTGTCCACAGAGCTGCTTAGTGATGTGTGTGTGTGTGCGCACATATTCACATGTACATGCAGGATCTCACTACCCAGTTCAAACTTGCAGTGATCCTCCTGTTTTCAGCCTCCCCAGCACTGGGATTATAGGAGTGTGCCACCACACCTGGACTTGGTAGCTTGCTCAGTGTGCCTGAGGGTGGGGTCCACGTGGCATGTGGTGTGAGGGATTGAACTCTGGCCCCTGTGCTTACCTAAGCAGGCACTTGGTCCACTGAGCTATCTCTCCGGCCCTGAGCCATCTCGCCTGCCCCACTGAGGTGCTTAGTATTTTGCTGTGTGTATGGTCCCAGAGATCAGACCCCAGACCATGTGCATGCTAAGCAAGCTCTCACCAGCGAACTTCTTCCTAGCTCCTTTCAGTTTTTTTCTGTATTGTAGATGCTTAAATATGTGCTAAAAATACCTTCATACAACATAAATACTTCTGCCTTTGTATCTTTTACCCAGACTTTGTCTCCTTCGTCTACTATTTTCTCCTTCTAGCACCTGAACAAAGCACTGAGCCCCTTGTCCATTGATGATACATATGACGAATAGTCTTACCTTGAGTCCATTCTTTCCCTCAGCATGGATAACAAGTTGTGCTTCCTGGAGCCCTGACTAGGGGGAGGATATCCCTGTCTTGCAGGTAAGCTTTTCCACCTGCCCATGTGCGGGTCTGTAGTGTCTAGCAAGCACACCCACTCTTTTTTTTCCTCCTCAACAGTGGGTTAAATAGGACTTCTCACAAGGCTATGGTGGGTGATGGGGATTTGGGGCTGTCTCATTATACCACATAGCCTTGCCTTTGTTCCTGCTTATGCCTAGTAATAGACAGATGACGTATACTTTGTGAATACTAATCCTAGGCTCTCCTGACCCTTTAATACCATGAATCTCATAGAGTCCAGCTGAGGATGGGTCATGTAGGCTGCCTGGGCTCTTAGCAGCTTGTGGTCAATATGGTCCACTTCTAGTTGGATGCAGTACCATATAGGAGATGAGTTTTGCTGCAAATACTATAGAGTTTACCATTGCAGGTGGAGTGGCCTTGCCTAGACTATAGACGAGTGCATCTCTGTATGATTTAAACTCACCTGGGGCAACTGTACTTTTGCACAGGTGTCTCCAATAGCCTTGAGTCACCTGACCCACATGGTCACTATTCACAGACTTGCCCTCCTCTGGAATCATTTCAAAGCTTTCCATGCTCTCTGGTATGTAGTGTAGACAGGATTCCCAAGTGTGAAACACGTCACCCTCTGTAGCTATAGAAGGTTCTGATTTGGGAAAGTGAAAAGATGCAGTTATTTCCCCAAGACATGCATTGATATCTCTCAGCCTGTGACAGGCCACTGGATAGCTACTGTGTCAAGCCCCTGAATTATCAGAGTATTTGTGTGTGTGTGTGTGTGTGTGTGTGTGTGTATGTGTGTGATCTATTCTGAAGCAGTATACCTTACAGATTTTAAGGTGCTTTGTATTTCTTGTTCACTCCGTTTCTCAGTGTGAGTGGTGGTGTAGTTACAGATGCAGATTCCCTGTAGTCTGGAATGTTCTATGGTATGGCAAGAAGGTCTTGGACCCATGAAATCTATTAAGGGCGGTCAGCAGCACTGGTTCCTCCGAGAGGCAGAAAGAGGATGTGCAGCTGCTTTGGGGGCCTCCCTCTTTCTACTGGTGGAACCGAATGCAGTGCCTACCTATGATAAAAATGAGGTCTTCTGTTTGTTTATTCCTTCTAGCAAAAGTAATGCATCTGAAAAAACAGTAAAGTGGCCGGCAAAATGATTCTGCGGTCTAAAGCTCCTGCTTAGGAAAGCTTAGGCAACCGTGGGGACTGCAGTCCAATCCCTGGCACTACATGTTGTGCCAGCCCCATCCCCAGGGCAGGCTCAGCCTGCCAGAACATAAATACATAAATAAAGTTTTGAAAAAGCAGTAAAATCACAACTACTCTGTGGTTTCATTTAAGGAATAGCAATGTCATTCTCCAGGAATTTTTCGATTTCTTCAGGGCCCATGTATATTCATTTAAATGAGTATATGAGAGGAAAACCTTTGTGTCCTTTAAATTTTTTTTTTGTACCAAAAATCAAACTCAGGCAGTACCTTATGCCTGCCAGGTAGGCACTCAGGCACGGAGCTGTTTCCCTGGCCATCCTTTAGGTTTTCCTGGGTAGCTATATTCTCTGTCATTTGTCCTCTGTACTCAGAGCTATTTCTATGCACTGAATCTGGTGGACGACTTGATCTTCTCTACTCAGGTAGCTGAGACACCAGCATGAAATGTCACCGGTGACCAATCATGTCCACTTTAGTTACATATGCAGAGATCAAAGGAATGACTGAGTGGACTCTTCTACTAGACCTAACGGATGGAGGAGAAGCGGAGCCCCTTGCGGTGCTTAAAGTTTTTAAATTCAAGACTTTATGCACTCTTACTTTTTGTTTTGTTTTGTCTTTTTTTTTTTTTTTTAAAGACAGGGTCTCGCTATGCAGTTCAGGCTGCACTTGAGCTCACTTTTTGTAGGCCAGGCTGGTCTCGAACTCACACCAATCCTCCTGCCTCAGCCTCCCAAGTGCTGGGATCACAGACGTGTGTCAGCACACCCAGCTTATGCATTCTTGCTTTAAAGAAGAAACACTGATACTTTTTAATTTAATGTCAGCTTAAACCTTACCATTTAAAACTCTAAGAAGCCCTAGCCTGAGTGTGCAGATAGACACCCGGGAACATCCCTCTTGGCTCGCCTGCCATGGTCTGGCAAGGCCTTCCTACTGGGGTACCGAGTAAGGGGGACTGTTTAGCAGGTGGCCTCTAAGTCTAAAACTCTCTCTGGACTGGGAATGAGGCGAACGATCCCGGCTATCATGAGGATGGCTGCCCTCCCAAGCCTTTTAAGTACATAGAGCAATACTCTCACCCGGTCTATTTTTATAGATGTGGTAACGAGCCATCTCCTTCCACTCTGCTGCCTCCCACTATAACTGAATCTTCTTGGCCTCTCTAATTTTGGGGTCCTCTCATCCCCCTTTCTGTGAAGGACCAAGTCTTACAGCAGTGCCTCTGTCGGTCAGCTCATACCTGAAGCAGGTGACTAACAGAGGGCCTTTCAAGGGTTCAGGGGCCTTTTGTCAAGTGTATTCTTTATTTTCTGATTTAATAATGGAGAGTCCCCCAGGAACTGGATCCAATGCTCTTGGTATTGGTCCTTGTGGGCCCCAGTCGTGTCGACTCCAGCGCGCTTCTCTCCCTGAATGTTTTGATCCAGTCTCCCACTGTCTGGTACAAGTTTCAGCCACTCTTCATTCACTTACAATGGCCTACAATTCTCTCCAGGTTGCCATGAACTGCAGAGCAATGCCCCTCCAGAATCCCCACTCCCTCCCTTACCATGAGAAGATGCTTCCACAACCGTATTAATAACCCTCCATTATTTATTGTTAGGCCTGCTTAACTCAGCATAAAAGGATCCAGCCCCTTAGGAACTTGTCACTTACTACTGATTTGTTAGGTCCTGTATTTCCTTCAAGCTAGGCAGTGGCACCTCCAGGTATGAATTTAATTCATTCTAGGAATCTCTTCATGAACCAAATTGATTATGAAACAAATCAAATTTCCCCAAAAGATTTGAACATCAACTTATGTTGTGAACGGTACATATTTTTTAACCACAAAAAATATGAAACAAGGGCCAGCCAGATAGCTCAGCAGATTAAAGCACCTGCTGTGTCAGATGCAGTGACCGGGGTTTGATTTCTGGCATGCTGCAGCAGCCCTGCCCCCCGGGGTGTGCTGAGATGGCCATTGAGACTGAGCATGGTGACACACAGCGCTTGGGAGGCTGAAAACAGGAGGATCACCAGGAGTTCTATCTGTGTAGTGAGACCCTGTAGAGCCTGTACTAAATACACAAAAAAGAAACAAGGTACAGTAAGTACAGTATGAAGAGAACATTAACATTGCTTGAGGGCTGAAGATTTAGCTGAGTAGGAGAATGCTTGCCTAGCAAGCTGAAAGCCCTGGGTTCAATGGTTCTGAGCTCCAAAAACAAAGAATAAACCTCATCTAACTTTGCTTGAGGTGACTTCTGGCCTGGAAGACAGGAAGGTGACTGGGGACAAGGGTATCGTTTGGAGAGAGAATCCCTCCATAAGCACATAAGGGAGACCTCCTTTGGGGGGTTCCTCTCTTCTTTGTCTCTTAGCCGCAGGGTCAATTTTGATGAAAAAAAAATTTGTCTAAGGTCACTTGCGTTTTTCTGTATAGTGCTCTGAGGGTCAGTCAGATAGCTTAGTGGACTAAAGCACCTGCTTAGGCAGAGTGCAGCGAACAGGTTCGATCCCCAGAATGCCATGCCGTCCTTGCCCCTGGGGTGCACTGAAACAGAGACTGGGCATGGTGATGCACACCTGTAATCCTAGCACTTGGGAGGCTGAAAACAGGAGAATTACTACGAGTCCAATCTGTGTAGTGAGACCCTGTAGACCCGTACTAAATACATAAAAAAATAAATATGATACTATAACACTCTGGAAATGAGAGATCACATTACCAGATTCAGTTCTCTGCTAAGAATCAGAGCTCTGTTGGCGTGGTGCTTCTCAGAAACCCTGGCACTCGTTTCACAGTCTGTAATGGATTTTACCACATCACTGCTGCCCTCCTCCCGGTGCCCTCTTCCTCAGTGGACTCTCCTCAAGCAGCGCCTTCTGCTGCTCACACTGGAGCTCAGTAAGTTCTTCTGTCGTCAGCTCTTCCTCAAGGTCCTCAGTGAGCTCCTCCGTGTCTGTGCCATTAACACCCAGACCTGTACTCTCGCCCAGGGACATGGCCTCCTCCACTGACCGTGCGCCAAACCCTTTCCTGTATCCCATTCAGTGACACATGGGGCCACAGCTGCGTCCAGGCTGACTTTAAAGTCTGGGATGTGACACTGCCCCAGGATTTATCGTTAAGGTGGATGCAGTAGAGGACGTTGAAATTTGTCTTCCCGAACTATTTCAGAGCCTAGGATGTCTTTTCAGTGACAGTGAAATCCCTGATGCAGAGCGCCTTGCTGTATACTGCCTTGGAGTTGCAGGTCACTTGCTGGTCCATGGGCTCAGAGAAAGGAGTCACCCTAGAAGGGAGAAACGTGGCCTTTGTGAAGTCACACTCAGCAGCCATAGTCTCCACCAGGGCTGAAGGGTGTATCTGGGCACTGCCCATCAGAAGAAGGCATCTTCCGGGCAGTTGGCTGCCAGACAGGTGTATCTTAACAGTGAGACCAGATTACAGAGCCATTCCAAGAACAGCTGCCTGGTGACCCGTAGAGGTCCTGCCCGTGCACCCCAGCCTGGCCTCGATCTCATTCAGTTCCTCCAATGCACAGGGCTCTGGGGATGTTCGGCAGCAGTGGTTTGAACTTCAGCCTGCTGCTTGCATTCACACACAGCCAAAGGCTCAACCTGCCCTTTCTGAGCTGGGTCCCAGCTGTGCCTTTCCTCCTGGCTGACACGGGCTCTGGTTGGCATCGTCTTCCAGAACAGCATTGTCTCATGGCAGTTGGGCGCTTGCTCAGTGGTGCATCCTCCTGCCTGTGTGGACCATTGTGGGCTTTGGCAGTGGCCTTGGAGACCTGGAGGTTTCCTCACCGTGTTTCATCACACCCCTCTTGTGGTGGTTATCAAACCGCGCTCTACTGGCTTTGGACTCCTCACTTGTTGCTCTTGAAGGTGGCCTTCTGCGGTGCATCACTGGGCAATTTCCTGGCTTTTTCTCGGGTCACAGCTCCACCACTGCTGTCATCTGCCAGCTGTTTCCACTCTGCCATGCAAACAAAGTTCTTCTGTCCCTCCCAGCACTCGCATCCTCTGCTTGGTTAGTATCTGGCTCCTTTTGCCACATCAGCTCATTGGACAGCGGCTTCGTTCTTCAAAGGCCTCAGGAATGTCTCCGTGGCCATCCTGCATTCTGAAGCCAGATTCGTGGCAAGAACAGCTCAGCCGTGCTTTCCCACAATTCCCTTCTTCTGCTCAATGACTTCGGGTCTTCTTCAAAGCCTGTTTTCTCCCTGTCCTGCTTTGCACTCTCATCACCTTCTTTCCTCTGCCAGGGCACTCTGTCTGCACTTTCATCTGAGCCGTGCTGCGCCGAGTAACTCCACAGTCCTCTACGTGAGCGAAAACACACGGCCAAGCTGTGTGCTCACATCTGTCTGCTTCAGGGTCTCAGCTAGAGAAAGGCACGGCCATGTGTCAGCATGGGAAAGAGGGCTGGGTTTGTGTTCATGTAGGGAAGATGGCCAAGGTCATGCTTGGCATCGGATGAGGAGGAGTTCGTGAAAAAAAGCAAAATTTTTCTGAATGTTTTTGTTCGCAAACTGAATTGTTTGTGAACACAAAGCGTTGTGGACTGAGGTATTTTTTTAAAATGCAACACGGGCTGGCGAGATGGCTGAGCAGTCTAAAGCATCTGTTTAGGAAAACTTAGGCAACTGCAGGGACTGAGGTTCGATCCCCAGCACCCCATGCTGCACCAGCCCCACCCCCAGGGGCTGAAAGAGAGAGAGAGAGAGAGAGAGAGAGAGAGAGAAAGTTTGAAACGTATTTAAAAAAATAAATAAAAAGCAACAGAAGCATGTATTAGTAGGTAAATGATTGCAACAATTATTACTAATTTTATTACTCTAAAATGTCATTTATACTGAAAGTGGTAAATTCATACTTACTGACTTTATTTTTAATGTATTTGGTTGTTACAAGGTCTTACTATGCAGCTCGGGCTCAAATGTAATCCTCTTGGGTTCAACCTCCCCAGGGCTGGGATCGCAGGTGTGTGCCACTATGCCTGGACTCAGTCACTGGCTCAGCACACCCAGGGGTCAGGTGTGTGCCTACCACAGTCCCTACACTTGAGTAAGCTTACCTAAGTAGGCACCTTAGTCTGCCAAGCTATCTCACCAGCCCCTTGACTTTAAAGAATGCCTCTGGGCTGGGAATATAGTTCAGTGGCTTTATGGCCTTCCTGGCAAGCAGAGTCTCCTGGGTTCAGTCACCAGTACTACAAGTAAATAAATAAATAAACAAATAGATAAAGTATGCCTTTGATGCAGAGCTAAGTTTTTTTAAACTTTTTTCTAGAGTATTTTTATTTTAAAGAGATAAAAACGGTACAGAATTTCAAAACAAGATGATGGGAAATTAACAATGGTTTTCATATTGTATATTGTTATCTCCAAAGTAATTTCTTAGATTACCATATATAGTCACAAAAAACTGATCAAACAATATAAGAACTAAATATTCCTTTCAAAGAAGTAATAGAAATTAGTAGTAGTACAACTATCTTGGCTATCGTGCGTATGTGCATGTGTGTGTTTGTATACTTTTTAAAAAAATCTTTTATTCATTTCAGTGAGAAAAAAGATAAAACAGCAATGAAGCTGTTTCAAGAAAGGTTAATAGGACA
>PVKN010010026.1:0-23120 GCA_004027915.1 Capromys pilorides
AAAAGTGGAGCCCTTACATGATAGGATCAGTGTCCCTAGAAGAAGGGGTACCAGAGAGCCTGCCCCGTCTGACTTTCTTCCAGCACTCTTACAAAGATGGGGTGGTGAGAACTCAGCACACAGCTGCTGCCTCCACCTCAGGAACTGACCACACTGGTACCTTGGTCTTGGGACATAAATGTCTAGTGTCGGAGGCACCCCGTTTATGGTGCTTTGTGAGGATAGCCTAAGCTGAGACCATGAGGGAGCCATGAAATGTGGGAAAGCAAGTGGTTCTTTGGTGAGCAGTAATTTTTCTTGCCACAAGTGATAGGGCACTGCACAGGGCAGACGTGGGTCCAGCTCCCCAGGATATAAATGAAGCTGTTACTTTTATTTGTGACTTTCAGTTTTTCTCCATGACTTGCAACCAAACCACAGCTAATTAGTAGTTTTGAGTTCTGTGTACTTGGGTGAGATAAAAAAAAACTCAAAGCTCAACCAATTGAGAGGCCTGTATTATAATTCCTGAGTGTTGTGTTTTTTTGTTCCTTTCATTGTCTTTATATAGACAAAAAGGAAACTGGCAAGCAATAAACCCTAACACAGAAAATTTCTCTCCATATGGTTATAGGAATAAGTTATGGGGAAAAGTAGGCCTTTATGAAGTTCATTATCTTGGAGATGATCTGGTTGCCATGGTAATAATCATTGTGCCTAGACACCCATCTTTATTTCTGCTGTCCACACAAATCTTTCTTTTTAGATGTCCTGGTAATAGGAGTTGCAATGAATTTGTTGTACTCATCAGCTACTAAAACTTATCATGTGATCTATATTGTTTTGCCTTAGAAAGGTGAATGAGAATTATATTGGAAAATAATTATGCTAATTATCAATTATAATATGATTATTATTCTCATTGCAATATAGGAAGAACAAAGCGGACATACCACACCCTGGAGGGCTTGACTGTGGCAGAGCCCACGTCGCTGTAGAGGTGGGGGAAGGGGGCAACCTACACTGTACTGTTTCTTTAGAAAAGATGTTGAGCAGAGACCTGAATTTCATGCGTAAGAACTTTTTTCCTTGTGTGCTAGCTTCGAAAGCCATTTTTGCCTTAGTGTAACTTTAAAAATACCATTTCATAAACTAGAGTAGTTGTCTGGAATTCCTTGAAGCCCATGGTTTGGCTTCAGCAGGCTTTAGAAAAATACACTGTCAGAAATTGATGTGGATACATTTTCAGCAGTTAATACCCTGGTCATAGTAGATCCCTTATAAAATCAATACCCAGAAATATCAGAGGATTATAGTTGTATCACATACACCAAATGCCTAACATTGTTTTAATTACTCTAATAGAAGAAAGCTGGGTGGACTAAAAAACAAATCTTTGCCTATGAAGAATGTTCTGCCCAAGCCAAAGAAAATTTTTTACAAGTTCTTTTAGAAAATCTGGAAGTATTTAAGCATTTTCCTTTTCTTTTTATGAGACAATGCCTGTTACCCTGCCAGTGCTGCACTGTACAGAATTCTCCTTCATGACACGGACCTGCAGGACAAGTTGATCAAATAGGTTGCGCTGGTTGCATTAGCGATAGGGTTCAGAAATTTGGAACTTGATCTTGTTGGCGCGCAGAAATAAACACATTTAATGTCCTAGGACAGGGATCCTGAAGAACTCTCGTGAAGCTTTCCAGTGTAATTTGGAGCTGTCGTTGAGCCCGAGGCGATGGTGCCATTTTGCTTGGATTGTGGGCAGGAGTCGCCTTGCCAAAGTGCAAATGTGTTCCTGTGGCAGGGAAGGGATGATGATAAGGGCGATGAGTCGCTGAGACAGAAGTTTGAATAACTTCATCTGGTACATATGGGCAGTGCTTTCCCCATAAAGGGCCTCATTCTGAAAAAGAAAAAAAGTGTTCTAATATTTCTAAAAATGGGATCTGCATTCTTCAGCCAGATTCGTAGTACGTGCTGAGGGTGGAGGTTTTTGTGTGCCAGCACACTGCCAGGTTTGCTGTCAGAATGTTGGAATAATGAGCTTCTGAATGGGGATGGAGATGCCCATGGCCCTGGTGCGCTCTGCACAGGTGCAGTGTGAGTCTGTGGACTACAGTGCTGTGGCTTGGCTTGGCGAACCCCCCGCAGAATTTATTCTTTGACGGTGTGTTTTCTACTGGGAAGGGGGCTGGCGCTTGTTGGGAACCTGGCAGTGCCTGCCGTATGACTTCCTCACCTGGGCATTTTTGATCCAAGTCATAGAAGAGTACAGGGGCAGGGAGAAGGTGGCACAGAGTCTCCCAGGTGGTAATTGGCAAAGCAAGGATTTGAGGCGTGTCTGTCTATCTTCAAAAGCTGGACTTTCGTCAGTGATTTAGTTCCAGGCAATTCTCACCTTTTTTCTGGAGCCTCCAGAACTGAATTTGTGTAGGAAGCTTGATTTCCATCCATGGTACGCTGGTGCGGGCAGGCAGGCAGGCAGGCACTGGGGGTTTGCCAGGTGTTGTGATGCCTCTTCATTGTGGCTAGACAGTGCTTGTTGGGAAGAACATGGTGTGGGCTGAGTTAAAATAAAAACACTCCTCTGCCATGTGTTCAATTAGTATAGCCAGTGGCTTTCATTTCATACTTTGTTTTCTGATTGTTCCTGATCAGGATTATCTTAAATGCAAATTTCTCTTTTTCCCCTATGAATGTTATGCTGTCTCCTGGCTAATTCTGTTTTTACATTTCAGCATATCAGATACCTTCATAAAACACTTTCATCCCTTCCTTTGCTTCCTCTCCATCCGTCAGTGTCTCACTCTGCATTTACCACTGCTCAAAAGATCCCAGTTATTGGGTTAGAGCCAGTCTGAAGCTTTATTTCTTTTGGAAAAGGAACTGTGACAGTGTCTCGTCCCTGATTTTCCTATCTGATTCGACATCGAATCCCCTATCTGAGTTTGAAGCAGTACCTGCGCTCTGACTTCCTGCGTTCTTTGTCTTTGCCGCTTGTTCTCGTGTTGGGGCTGCCGTCCTCTGTCCGTCCTCTTGTCCTCTGTCCGTCCTCTCCTCCTCTGCTGGTGCTTGGTCTTGCGCTTTGCTAGAGGTTTTCCACCAGTCTGCAATCTCTCTCCCTAGGGGTGCCATTGAGTCATTTCCTTGTTTTCAGCCCTTGGCAAAACACAGTCTTGCTTGCTTTTGCAAAGGTTACCATGAATCATGCTTCTCTTTTATTTCTTGGTGTATTTTGAAGAATCTGTATTATTTTAACATTTTAAGTTTTGTTTATTTGCTCCCTTGGCTCACTGCCTTATTCTCCTTTGAGAAAATTTTCTTTATTCAAGCTTAAGATGGGGTAATTGTCATTATATAATGGTTTCTGATAACAAAATGAGTTATATACATGTGAAGGTGTTTTAGGATCATCCTTTGTAAATGTCTTACCCCTGGATGCTAATCAGTAGGTCCTTGATATTGTGCCTGTCATCTTGGAGTAGCCCTGTTAAATGGTCACATATCTGAGCACTTTCTGTGCATGGGTCTGAAAGCTCGTCCAATGGCCAACACTTTAACTCTTGTTATAGGATTTACTTGCAGAGCTCAAGATGAGGAGTGTGAGTGGGCCCTGGAACCAAGTCCAGGATCTATTCATAAAACTTGGTGCTCAGGGTGTGTGGCACATGTCTGTCAGGAGGTTGAGACAGGAGGATCAACTTTGGAGGCCACCCTGGATTACATAGTGAGTTCAAGCCCAGCTTGAACTGCACAGCAAAACTATCTTAACCACCCCTACCCCCCAAAAAAACCAACTCAAAACCAAACCAATCCCAAACATAAAAACCCAATGAACAAATAATGCCTTGGTGCGACACACAGCCCAAAGGATCTCTAATCCTACACCTGCTTGCACGTGTGTCATTTGTACTCACAAATCTTTGATTTCTATCCCATTATCGCATTGTGTCATTACTGGCCAGAGAGTCAGGGTGACAATCTATAGCACCTCACTGCTACTAGGAGTGCCAGAATTTTGATATTTTGATTTTCTTTCTCTTTCTTTCTTTCTTTCTTTCTTTCTTTCTTTCTTTCTTTCTTTCTTTCTTTCTTTCTTTCTTTCTTTTGTGTTTTAGGGAAGGGTCTACTGGGTGTTCAGGATCTCACTACTAGATCGGACTCCTAGTGATCCACCTGTTTACAGCCTCCCAAGAGCTGGGATTACAGGTGCAAGCCACCATGCCCAGTCTCAGCTGCCAGTCTCAGCATGCCCTGGGGACAGGGCTGGCACTGCAGGTCTGGGAATCAAACCCCGGGCCCTATGCCTGCTTGCAGGTACTTTAATCTGCTGAGCTATTTGGCCGGACCTCAGAATTTTGATCTTGGCCCAATGCTTTTAGTCTTGCACTCCTTTCTTTCTTCCACTGCTGAATTTTCCTTTCCTGGGACCCTAAATAGTATAGCCAGTACTCTTAGAATGAGGCTGTTGTAAATATCAGCAGTGGAGGATTTGGAAACTAAATCATATGACACCATACTCCACTAGCACTTTTCAACCTAGGGCTCCTCTATGGAACAACACTGGTGGGGAGGTTTCAACTGACAGTAATTTAAGCCTTGATCAGCAGGTGATAAGTTTCCAATTTGTCATTCTACTCATACTTTTAGGGAATTCTATGACCAGGTATAATGATAATTTAAGTTTGAGGATCATGAAAGTGCTATGGTATTATCTCAAAGCTGAGGTTAAAGTCTGAAAACACATCTTCTTAATCAGGTCAGTGCCTTACAAGGTTCATTGCCTTATTATTTGTTAATTTTTGATAACCAGGTTTAAATTTTTGAAAACTTACACCATTGTTTGCAAGTGTTTGGTGTTATAGAGGCCTTAACAAGGATATATATGGCTTAAGTATGGCATTTCTTTGATGACTTGACCTTCTATAGTGCAGTAGGAAAAACCATAGTTATTTTCATTCACTGTTTGCCAGGAGTTATGGAGAACCAGGGCCAGAAATGGTTCTCCTTGTTTTTTTCTCTTCTGTTTGCATCCATCTAATAGGCAGAGGCTGTGAGCACCTCTGACAATGTGGAAATGAGGGAGGAAAGGTAAGACAAGAGGGGGAGGTGGTTAGGAGCACATCTGCCCAGATTCAGTTCTGTAATGGCCATGAGAGTAACAGGTCCTTAGGCTTGGCTCCACTGGACGGTGACCAGTTGGCCCTGAGTGGAGCACCGTAACCTTTGCAATGCAGAGTCTTTGAGCTGGCAGAGCAGAGAGGTCATTTGCTTATGCTCTGGACTTCAATTCCTAATGAAGATGTCATAGTATTTTCCATTGCTGAGGATGCTAACAGTCCTGAGTATCTTCTACTTGATGAGTTTCATGGCTTGTGGCTTGTAGTCTTGCTAATGATTCCATCTTCATGCAGCAAGCTTTCCATTGCTCGATGTGTCTCAGCCTCGCTACTGTGCCTACGTGGCCTCTCTGTTCATCCTTTGGTCTTCGTGGCACCTGGCTGCCAGACCATCGCTGTTCTGCAGGCTCCTCTCCAGTTGGGTCATGACTGACTAGCAAGGATATGAGGGGTGATAGTGTCCGTGATCTACAGCCCACGGTTGCACGAGCTTTTTGAGGGTTTATAGCACATTGTTTTTCTTTGTGTAGCAATATTGGCAACTGAGTCCAAGTTGTAGCTGAGCTACAGCACTAACCCTTTTTAGTTTATTTATTTTTATGTAAAGTTTTGAGACAGAGTTTTGCTCAATTGCCCAAGGATGGCTCTGAACATGTGACCCTTCTGCCTCAGCCTCATAAGTAGCTAGGATTACAGTGATGGACTGCTCTCAGTCCCACACCTGGACTTATGTGGCAGTACAAACTTTTGTCTCTGACTTAGCCAAATATTGAGTTGTAAATTTAACTCCTATTTCCTTCTGGATTGGTTATGTACAGAAAAAGCAGGCTTTCTCTGAAAGTGTAGTGAGTAACTTACACAGGAGAAATTCTCTTTTGTGTTTTTTAACTTGTGAAATTCACCTCCCTTTAGGCATGCAGATGTAGCTCGCCTGAGTCTGATTTTTTAAAATAATTTTTTAAAACGTATTTAGTACATTGTCTACAGGTTCTCACTACATAGATTGGACTTGTAGTGATCCTCCTGTGTTCAGCCTCCCAAGTGCTGGGATTATAGGCTCGTGCCATCACGCCCAGTCTCAGTCGCCATCCAAGTGGGGCCCTGGGGATGGGCTGGCATGGCATGGACATGCCAGGGATTGAACTCCCGTCCCTGCATCTGCCTAAGCAGGTGCTTTAAACCACTGAGCTCTCTGGCCAGCCCTGTTCACCTGAGTCTGTATCCACATTACTATGTTGTTATTGAGAAAAGGCTCTCCAGAGGGAGAAGGACATTCCCAGTGCTAACTCTTCCTGTTTCGTGTGTTCTCCTCACATTTGGTGTGAGAGGGAGAAACTCTGTGACCTTTTTCCTCAGGGTATTTCCAATATTCAGGCGAGACTTGGTTGCATTCAGTGTTCTCTTGGGGACAGCCCTGATAATGGCCACAGAGATCTCAGGTGGCGTTTCTGACTGCACAGAGAAGCCTCTTCCTACTTCCAGAGGTGAAAGGACACACATGAGATGTGCCTTTGTCATAATCACGATTTCATCCTTTGTAGCTCATTTGCTCCCAGTGCAGCCCATTTTGAGACAACACAAACTGTCGTGGTACCACCTACGCTGCCATTTAGTCCATCAATTTGGTTGGCTTGTACAGTTCTTGGCTCTGGACCCGCAAAAACAAAGCCATGGCATGAAGCAGCCTGAATCATGTAATGAAAACCTTGTACCTTGTTGGAGGCTTGGTAGAGAGAGATGATTTATTTTTGCCTTACCAAATAAAACATTCTAGGAATCCAAGGTGAAAATTGGATTTTAACTGCTACTAACATTTTAAGCATATAAAAGCACAAGTGTTGAGTGTTTTGCTTGATTAAGAGGAGAACCTAAGGAGTCCAGTGTAAGAAAGATCTGTATATGATGCAGACCAGCATCTCACATAAACCTAACTGATTTACAAAACTGGAATAAACAGGAAGCACAATTTGGCAGAAAGACTACTGTAGTGGGTACTTCTGTATTTCTGTTTTTGCTTTTATACCCGGATCATTGCCCCTCTTCCTTCCATCTTTGATTTTTCCAGTGCAGGTCTTCTGTGATGAAGCTCGAAGAGTCTGGAACTACCTAGAGCCAGGATGTGTGTTTTTATGTTGTTCCTCCCCCCAGCCTCTCCCTCTTTTGCCATCTGTGCCCTGTCTGTGTGTTTCTCCTGCTGACATCCTGTCTGCCTCTTGAGCACGTTGTTTTGTCCAGTCTTCCTGCCAAGCCCAAGCCTGTTCCCCAGCACCGCTGGCGCTGGCACCAGGCGAGGAGCTGTCTGCACATTGGCTTCCCTGTGGCAGTAAGCTGGTGTCTGTGCACAGCTGTCCCCGAGCCAGTGTTTACCCACCTGGGTGGTTTTGTGGGAGAAGGTCCTGGTTCCTCTGAAGGAAGGCATACCACCGACCTGCACATGTGCTCAAGCTTCGGCTTACTGACTTCTGCTATCAAGATGTCCTGAGCACTGACCATTGTGTGACTTCAGAGAAATTCATTTGTCCAATAGAGCCATTGCCCATGGAACCTGGTACTCTCTAGCAGGCAAATAGATGAGCCTCTTTGACAGATGGAGCACCCACCACTCGCTGGACTCTTGTGCCCCCTGTCCCAGCGATCTGACAGGAAGGGTAGATCTTACATAGGGAATCTAGAGCAGGGAATCTATGGTTACCTCTAACAACAACACTAATAATAGTGACGATGGTAGCGGAGCACTTGCGTGTATCAGGCATAGTGTGCCATGTCATACATGCAGTGTCCCTTTCAGTTTTTAAGGCTCCATGAGAAAGATCCTACTATGCAGTCTGTGTTATAGGTAAAACATATAATCTAAGGTACTGCATGTGTGAAGTCCCATGTAGTTAAACTTTGTACCTAGCCCTCTATCGCATGAGTCTCATTTTTATCCACTCTTGCATATGCATTTTGGAGAGCATGTAATATCTTGCAAAGATCATTAAAAAATCATGAAAACTAAAGGCATCAGAGCTATAATGTAAGTGAGCTCTATTAGCCCAGCTCGGTGTGATCTTTGTTTTATGATTTGGATGTGTACTTACTGGCAGCCTCCGTCAAATTGTTATACTCCTGAGCCTGGCCAGAGGGAGACGCTGTTCCCAGAAGTTTGGGACTGAGGTTGGGGTTGGGGTCGGGGTTGGGGTTCAGGTTCAGGTTAGGGTTTGGGTTAGGGTCGGGGTTGGGTTAGGCCTGTAACAGAGGTTAGATTATTCCTGTTGACCTTCTGCCATCCTGCCTGCCTAGCCTTTGTGTCACTGTGTACAGTTCCTTAGCCTAGGACCTGGGTGCTGACTTCCACTGACTTTGTTTTGTTTTGCTTTTATGCATTTGGTTCAGGGTCTCACTACTCAGCTTGGACTAGTAGTGATCCTGCTTGTTTTCAGCCTCCTTGGTGCTGGGATTACAGATTACAGGCTTGTGTCGCCATGTCTGGTGTCAGTGGCTGGCTCAGCATGCCCAGGGATGGGGCCAGTGTAGTATGTGGTGCTGGGGATCGAACCCTGGTCCCAGCACTTGCCTAAGCAGGTGCTTAGTTCACTGAGCTATGTCACTGGCCCTTCACTGACTTTTCATGTAACATTTGCTGTCCTCAGTAAACCAGTTAGTTTGGTCCTTTTCATTCATGCACTTAGCATGTACTGATCATTTGCAAAGTGTACTGTATAGTGGTATACAGGGTAGATTAGTTACATAGGCATGTAGCTAAAAGGCACTGCTGAGACAGTGGGACTTGAAGAAAGAACTGTGGGGTCCAGAGGAAATGAGAGTCCTTGAGACTCATGAGCAGAATTGATCTTCAGGTCTGAGACTCATGCGATGAGTAGTTGGTCCTGGGGAAGAAGAAAGGAGGGGACTTTACAAGGAGAGGAAAGAACTTGTAAAAGTCCTGGCTTTTTCTGAGCCTGAACACTCCGTTAGTGTCCTGAAGTATGGATAGGGAGACCCAGAAGGGGACAAGAGAGCGCTAAGGCAGGGATGCACCCCTCTATCGTGTGGACAGTGTTTAGAGAATGAAGAGCCAGTGAAGGTTTTTGTTCAGTTGAAGGATGCTCTGAGATCTGTCTTTGAAAAGGTGACTGGCAAGCCTTTGTAGGGTTTTGTAGAGGTGCACCAAAACAGAAGGACCTCTGGGCACTCTGGGTTTGTGCACAGCATGAAGATGTGTGGGGTGCGCTTTGCCTGCCTAGTAGGGATAAGGTTCAGTAGGCTTCCTGGGTGCTCTGGCCTTTGCATTGACTCACAGAGCAGCGTGGATTTCCTAGGCCCTTCCTCATTCCACTGCGCTGGCCGTACCTGAGGCCCCTGCTGCTCAGCCTTATCCGACCTCTTCTGGCCACCAGGGAATCTTTCCTGGTCTTGATAGTGTTTGACAGGAGGGTTGTTGCAATAACTCTAAGCCTCGATCTTCTGCCAGCTCAGGCTAGTGTTGCTTGAACCTGCCAGCACCTTTCTAGCTTGGCTGACCTCCCTGGTCGGCCTGCTTGGCTCTGTGGAGCCTCTGACGCCGCCAGAGCTGATCTGGCTGTGCTGATGACCATTTCTTATATTGTCCTCTCCTGTCCTGTCCTCACTCAGGCCTGGGGGTTGCAAGAAGACCAGAAGGCTCTCGTAGATGGGACCAGTGCCACTTTCCAGTTTTACACACACCACACCCTTACAGCTCTGTTCCCTGATGATCCATAAGACAGACTGAACCAGACAGTTATAAGCTAAATTTAAAGCTTGTACTGAAGGCTGGGGATATAATTGGTGGTAGAGCACTTGCCTGGCATAAGTGAGAAGTCTGGGGTTCTATCCCTAACCCTGAAAAAGCTGCACATATTTATCTTTTAAATTATGAGGTTCTTGGCTGGGGAAGACATTGGAGGCTGAAGGTTTATAAAGTGGTCTGAGCCGTGACCAATTTTTATAAGACTTTATAAATGCCAAGTAGCTTTTTGGAATGTGCTTATTCATTTCAGTGCTGTATCGATCATGCCCTGCTATTTTGTTTCAGAGTTTTATAGCTGTATTTTTTCTCTGTAAATGTGTGGATGAGGAGGGCATGGTTTTATAATGTGACTGTGAGGCGCAGCAGTTCTTGGAGCAGAGTGGCCTGCACTCAGTTAACCTTTCTATTTCACGCCTCATCTCCACAGTGTGGCAAAGCCCTCCCTGGCCTTTCAAAGCAAGAGGACTGCTGTGGGACTGTGGGTACCTCCTGGGGCTTTAACAAGTGCCAGAAATGCCCCAAGAAGCCAGGTAAGCTGCCATTCATCATTCCTTTGTAGGATAATGGGTCACGTCTGTTTTCTTAACAATTACTGTTTTGGTGATGAGGCAACATTAGACTTTTGAAGAACTCTCTTCCTGTGTTTTGGAATCTAGTGCTATAATATGCCTTTCCAGAAACCTTCCAAGCCTGCTAAAATTTTTATATCAGTTCTGTTGTTTTTTATTTTTGTTTTTTCTTTATGTATTTAGCACAGAGTTACAGGGTCTCACTATGTAGATTGAATTCACAGTGATTCTCCTGTTCTCAGCCTCCCACGCAATGGCTGGGATTATAGGCACATGCCACCACGCCCAGTCTCAATTGCCCTGTCTCAGCTCACCCCGGGGGTGGGGCTGGCATGGCAGATTGAACCCAGGCCGTGCTCTAAGCAGGTGCTTTAGTCCACTGAGCTATTTGGCTGGCTGTTTTGTTTTGTTTTTTAAATATACTTAGCTGTTGCCTTCTCCAATTGCATTACTTATGGGTGGATTATTGAGTCTTTGTAGAGGTGATAAGCCAAGGTAGATTCCTTTGACTCAGGAGAAGAAGAAATAAAATACAATAAATGGTAAAGAAGTGTTTCAAATTCTATAAGAAGTTGATACAGTTATTGTTTAAGTTAGGTTCCTTAAATAGAAGTTTTGCTTTTTTGAAAGTTTTATTAATATCCACAGTTTATTGACTACCTTAGGATCATACAGGATTTCAAAGTTCATAAAAAGAAAGGCTCGAATGGGTAATGATTGGTTCCTGATTTGTAAAGAACTTTGTAATTCTGGGACACAACAGTTTCTCCTATTTCTTTTTATTTATTTATCTTTTTCTGCTGCATTTCGGATTTGTTTTGGTCCCATTCCTTTATTTTTTTTATTACTTTTCATAAGAAATAACGGTATGATAGTTTCAAAACACTGTTTCTCCTTGTTCTTGCACTACCTTTGTACAGTCAATTTTTAGTAACCTCAAGCTCTGTCGGCACCCACGTACTGCGCCTGGCTTTAACGCGTTTTGCAGACAGTGTTGACGCAAGCAAGTTCAAGTGTCGGCTCATTTAATGTAGGAAATTGAAGAGCCTTTCAGGACGGGCAGTGGGGACTACCAACAAATGGTTCACATGCTGACATGTATTCTGGCTGTGCCATCTTCAGTGACTCACCCCCTAAAACGCACTCATGGTCATATTCTTTCCACGCCATTTTAAAAAGACAAACCAACAACAAGGAGAATCTTTTCTTCCAAAATGAATATGCTTTGCAGAGTTGACAGGAGAGCAGACCTTCCTTAGCATACTGTGTCATGGCCTTCTGTTCCGTGCCTTTTTGTGTCATTTTGCTTCATTACTCATAGTAATTCAAACTTCAATTGTCAAGTGGCTTTTATTGAATGTTTGAAATTTTTTGTTGGGCCACATACAGAAAGACCTCTCAGCATTGATCATTTGCTGCTGTGAAAACTTAATTTTAGCTGAGAAAATGATTTCATTAATTAGTCTGTAATCTATTAGAGATAGGCTTAGTGCGGAGAAGTCTCTTGTCCTTCAGAGAGAAATTAGCGTGGAATCCTAGGCTGGGAAGGACTTCCAGAGATCATCTGGCCTGGCTCTTTGCCTTGAATTAGACATCAACTGAAGCTTCTAATACAAGTGATTATCTCTTTTATCTTGGGAGAATTCAGACAAGAAATCCCACAGTCTCTATGGGCAGCCTGCCTCCCTTCTGTGTGACAGCAGGCGTGGAAAGGGCCGTACTGGGTGATTCCCACACGCAACGTCTGCCCTCTCTAAGGCATTGTTCCCTGAAGTGAATCAGGGAGAGCTAGACCCTCTGTGAGAGAAACATTTAACCACTAAATGGAAGAAAACATAAAATCTAATGATTCAGTTAACATAATGATTCACTGGTGACCTACCAAGATGCTGTCCACTGCTAAATAGAAAGTGTTCTGAAAAAGCAAGCATAATGTCAGAGAAATCGTGGAGTTCTATTTTGCTGTTGGTGTTTTATAAATGAGTATGTTCTAGCAGTGTAGAATCATAAGAATTTAAACTTAACATGTAACAAAGAATTACTTCTCCCCCCTCCCCCAGCTTATCGCGGATATAATCAAAGGATGGAATGCCTGCAAGGTTATAAGCGGGTGAACAACACCTTTTGTCAAGGTAAGGTTGATTGATTCCACTGGTAAGGGCTCAGCAGTTGTTGTATCTCTTTAGAAACTTGTCGTTTTGCCATGCGTTGCTCCTGAGCCCCGCGCATGGAGGCACGCTATGAACTGCCTCCCCCTTGTTCTACTTAGTTAAGGGAAAGTAGCTGTTAGGTGCATGGTTGTTGCCTGGCTTTGTTACTATGGAAACTTGGCAAAGCCCTTTAGACTTCCATTAACCTGTGATCGGATCTGCAAGTGGTAGGGTCCCATGGACAGTGCCTGTGCTATGGCCTTGGATGGGAGTGTAGGTGCCTCCACACACGTGTATCTAGTAGTACCCTACTTTCCAGACACATAGCTGGGGAACAGAGTTCCCTTTTCTCTTTCATCAAAGTATTTCTGGCCAACCTGAAGTGTTTAGATACTACGTTATCAGAGTGAACACACTTTGTCCAGGTGAGAGGAGAGCTACAAAATTAAGTGTGAAATGTCTTGAGTACTTTTGCTGATTTATCTTGAATACTGTAGTAGAACTGTACTAATAGGGAAAATCTCAGAATTCATCTAACCCTCTGTCTATACTTTATAAGTGAGGAAATTAAAGCTCCGAGAGGTTGAATCACTTCCATGTGGTTGCAAGAACTGAGTTCAGTAGGCTGAGATAGCTCAGCAGCATAAGCACCTGCCTGTCAAGTGAAAGGTTCAGATTTGATCCTCTGTACACACACACACACACACACACACACACACACACACACACCAAAAAAAAAAAAAAAAAAGATTGAAGAACTAAGTTTATAAGTCAGATTTGCCAGTGCAAGTACCCATATCAACAAATTTTGGTTTAGTGACTTTGTGTTGTATCTAATTAATTAATGCTCCTAAATTTTCTCTATGTGTTTAAGGTAAAGATGTGATTAGTAACTTGGGTGTTTGTGTAAGAACACAGCATGTATCTTCTGACTTGTGTGTTTGGGGCCCTGTAGTCTCAACAGCTTATTGGAGTATAGTTTATCCTGCTACTAAAATGGTCTGTTGGGCTGGGGAATAGCTTGGTGGTGTATGTGCCTTCCTGGCAAGTGCAAGGTCCTGAGTTCAATCCCAGGCACCACATGCTGCATTGGCCCCAGAACCTCGGTCCCACTCTGCCAGTCACTGAAACTGACGTGGTGATGCACATCTGTAACCCCAGTGCTGGGGAGGCTGAGACTGGAGGATCACTGCAAATCTGAACTACATAGTGGGATCCTGTACGGAAAGAATAAAAAATAAATGAAATGGTCTGTTTGGCTAGTACAACCATTATGGAAACCAATATGGAAAGTTCTCAAAAAACTAAAGATGGAAATTTCATTAGAACCAGCTATTCCTCTTCTAGAGATCTTCTTGAAAGAGCTAAAGACATCATATTACATGATCCATGAATATCCATGGTTACAGCAGCACAATTCATAGCAGCTAAATCTTAGAAGCAACCTGTATATCCAACAGTAGACAAAATGATCAAAAATTGTGACATTTATACACAGTGGAGTATTAGTCTTCCAGAAAGAAAGATGAACTTGAGTTGTTTGTAGGGCAGTAGATGTATCTTGAGACCATAATGTTAAGTGAAAAAAATCAGACACATAAACTTAAGTGCCACATGGTTTCTCTCACATAAAGAGAAAATAAAACATAATAAGGAAAAGAGAAATTCTTTGCAAAAGGGAAAGAGACCAAGAGATGGAGAGGAGGGAGAGAGAATGGAAGAAAAAAGCTGCTTCATGCACATGCACAAGGCATGGAGTCCTTATGAACTGCAGACATCTAATGACAAATAAAAATGCAAAAATCAAATTGTCTGTATGAAAAGAATATCCCAGTTACCTGAGAATTTTCTCGAGCAAACTGTTGATCCAGTAGTCTGTGAGACTTTCATGGCATGTAGTGTCTCTGCTGACTTAAAGAAGTGCACACAAGTTTACTGAGTGCCAGTAACATAGAGCTTTGCCACTAAATGTGACAAACCCTCCTCACATGGGATGGAAAGGGGAGGCTGCACTGAGCAGCTTGTGGAGAGGGCACCCCATGACACTTGCTGAGAAACATCTGCCAACTTGAGTAACAAGGGAGTCATGGCTCAGTCTGCATTATTTAGAATCACCTGAATTTAAGAAATCCCTGAATGAAATGAAACAGATAGGGCAGCCAGCAGATAGGTTAAATTAATGAATAGATGGCCTGGACATGTACTCTGTAGTACAAAACCAGGTTATTGTTGAATAGATGTAGATCAAAACCTATATAAGAAGCCTGAGCACATTTGTAAGTTACATTACTGGCAGCCCAGTGAACAGGACAGTGAGAATCATTGTTTTGGTTTCTATGTTTATCAGATGGCATTTGGGGTTTGGGTGTTCAGTGTTCATCATTTTTCAGTTAATAAGGTTATTAAAGCTTGTGAGGGACCTGGAAATGTGTGCATGTGGCCCAGAAAAGCATAGACTAAAAAGAAACACAGTGGCTGGCCATGAACAAGCTTTGTAAGTGTGCCTCTACGTATATTAGGTGTCCTGAAAACAAGAAGACTTGATGAGTTTTCTTAAAAGCCCAAGTCAGTAGGGTGGAGCTCTGGGGGGGCACGTTCACAGGAGCTTCAAGAGAGCCTCTGCTGTGGAATCAAGCTCCACAGCCCATAATGGAAAATACCGAGTTTCCTGCCCAGCGAGATGGTCTAACAGATGCTTCGCAGCTCTTGGCCAGCGATGCTGTCTGGTATTTTTGGCCTGTGCAGCAATGGGGCTAGAAGACCCCCTGGGTACATTCGGGTTCTCTCCTACTGTCCTTATACTTGGTGCCAGAGGCTGTGTGTAAGAAGAAACAAGTGACAGCTGCCGCACAGGTTTTGGCTCCTGAGTGCCTGCTTATCTGAAGTGTCTCCTATGCTTATGCATCCCTGTGCTCCACTAGACTGCAGGACTCAGGAGGTCCTGATGCATCCTTCACTATTCTATGCCTGCATGGCTGTGGGGCGCTTTCTCCAGGGCGTCAGGGTCTCCTAAATTCTCTCATTGTCAAATGATAGCGAATATGCATGTGTTCTTTTGCTATGGTATGTGTTTATATGTTTGTCATTTGTTACCCTTTGTAGATCTCTGAAGACAGAAAATCTATTCTGTCTCTTAAATTGGGCATGGTGGTGTGTGTTGTAACCGCAGCACCCTGCAGGTCAGGCAGGAGGATGGCAGGTTTGAGCCTAGCTTGAGCTACATGAGTTTAAGGCTGACGAGGACTGTATAGTGAGACCTGTGTTCTGTCCCATCCCGTCCCATCCCGTCCTGTCCCGGTCAATACGGGGATTGAACTTTTGGCCTTGTGCATCCTGAGCAATCATTGTACTGGTGAAATGCACTTCTAGCCCAAACCTATCTCAAAAAGCAATACATTTTTTAATCAAAAGAAAAAACTCTGTTCTTTGTTAGAGTGCTTTATGGTGTTATTTATTCCTTATATATTTGAAATAATTCACTGAAGAAGGCATTTGGTCATGAAATTTTCTTTGTGGAAAGTGTTTTAATTATAGAATTATTTCTTTAATCGTTACAGTATTGTTCATATTTTCCATTACCTCTCTGTCCATTTTGATAATATTCTTTTTTGCTGTAGAAAATGTTCATTTCTTCCAAAATTTCAGTTTTATTCATATGAAGTTTGTTGTCAATGTGCTCTTCCTATGTTGGATTATTTGAATTTTTTTTTATAGAATTCCATTTTATCCTGACTTTTTCTTTAAACCAATCTCTTTTTGCATTATTTTAAGGAATATTTCTCAGAATGATCAATGCACATCTTTTGCTTTTTTCACAGATTACTTAGAGCTAGCATAATACCACTTCACAAAGATAAAGAAACCTTGCCACCCAACAGGTCCTCACCTTGACTGTGGGTTGGGGCGTAACCATGCCATGACCTGGGGATGTTGCTGGGAGTCATGCAGACACTGTTCAGATCTTTTCCCACTTTGTATTGAGATTTATACTGTTTTTAACAATCTTTAATTTATGTATTTTGTATAGGGTATCACTATATAGCTTAGTCTCATAGTGATCTTCCTGTTTTCAGCCTCGACAATACTGGGATTGATTACAGGTGTGCACCATCACACCCAGACTCAGTGGCCAGCTCAGCGTACCTGGGAGTAGGGCTGGTGCAGCATGTGGTGCAAGGTTCAAACCTTGGTCCCTGTGCTTGCCTATGCAGGTGCTTAGTCTGCTGAGCTATCTTGCCAGCCCCATTTGTTTATATTATAGGTTAGCATTTGACTGCCTCTCTCTTTTCTTGAAAGACTATGACCTCACAATTGTCAAGGATCCAACCTTCCATTTGTGAACTCAGAGCTCAGATATCATAGTAGATTTAAAAAGTTGCAGTGAATTAACAAATAGTTCATTTCTTGATGAGAGACTTACTGTGACTTTAATTGGCCAAGTACCAGTGAGCAACACATAAAACCAAAATATTTTTAGTCATTCATGACAAACAGAGCCTCTAAGCAGAGTCCATCTGTTTATGAAGGGGTAAACAAGGAACTGATTATCTTCATCATTAAATTAACCTGATTTTAATCATTAAGTTTATTATGTGGCAGATACTTCACATAATAAACACTTCATGTCAGTTGTCTCCATTGATCCTTTTTGAAGTAGATACTACCAGCACCATTTCAGTTTCTTCAGCTGGGGAAAGTGAAACCTAGAGAGGTTAAGACGTTAAGCTATTTATGCAGCATATACTGTAGTGTGCAGTGCTAAAAGATGTAGGAATCAGGCTGGCCAGACAGCTCAGCACATTAAAGCACCTGCTTAGGCAGATGCAGAGACTCAGGTTTGAGTCCCTGAGTGCTATGTGGGTCCCGACTGAGACTGGGTGTGGTGGTGCCTCCTGTAATCCCAGCACTTGAGAGCCTCAAAAACAGGAAGGTTCACAATGAGTTCAGTCTTCATAGTGAGACCCTATAGACCCTGTATAAAATGCATTTGGGGAAAAAAAAAAAAAGATGCACCATCTTGTGTGTGAGCTGGTATAAATCCAAGTAATTACTGTTGATTTCAATGTTAAAAACCTTGTTTGTGGCAGATTCAATGTTCATATAACAGGTCATATGTGTAAATATGTCTCCTTAGAAGTTAAAATTTATAAGTAATGACTTCCCATTTCACTTAGCAGAAAAGAATGAAGAGGTCTTCAGAAAATGGTTGGGGTTTTGTGTTTTCCTCTGTTGGTGTGGCCAAGTGACCTTTAGCAAGCTTTGCTCTTGCTAAGCAGAACACATGGCTCTGCCTTGGTCGTTCCACTGCTGGCCGATCAGTAACACCAAATCCTGGCATAGGTTGGTCTCAGGAGGATGTCTACAAAGCAGCATTATGTTTTTTTGGCAAGAATTCTAGAATGAAATATCACAGAAAATTGTGTTTCATGGCGTCTCAAGAAAGCATTGCTAAATTACACTATTCAGAAGTTTGACTCATAACATGATTTCATTCACCATAACTTATTAAAATTGCTATGGAGAGAAGAGCTTAATTTCGCTCCCTTTGTAATATTATTGGTTAGTAAAAGGAAATAGAACATTCTCACATTACTTATGTACCCATAGTCTCCAAGAACCCTGAAGCTTTTGATTGTATTCTCCCTAACAAAAATGTTCAAGAGAGACCCATTAAGCATCTAATTACTTGCGCATTCCACATTGTTCTTGCAGCCTAGTGTCTTCTCAGTTTACAAAGCACCTCTAAAATTAAAGTGATTATAACTACATTATATTATTCCTTCAGTGAAATTAACCAGTGTCCTGAACCAACTTTTACTAATGTGCTGTCGGTAACAAAGAACCAACTGTGCACAAGTTAATTTGAGGAGCTTTCAAGTAACTGCCTTGGAAGTTGGGTTTCTTTCTCCTGTCTAGTGGAGCAGCAATTATCTTTTCAGAGGAGTGATTTATTACATACACTCACATGAGCTCTAAGCTCTGCCTTCCTGATCTCAACATTCTAGAATTGTTAGAATGTGTTTCGTTTATCATAACAAACAGTGCTGTCCTATTTCCTGGTGCATCTAGAGTGGTGTTCATCATTTGTCGTTTGATTATTATGCCAAGAGTTCGATGGAGAACTTGAAGTAAATGAAGTGATGCCTAGTGGAAGGGTCTGTGAGTGCTCCCACTCGGCTCTGCTCCCTCCGAAGCTTCCTTTTTCCATGCCTGAGTATTTTTCTTTTTCCATATATTTCCACAATGTAAGTGCATTCTCAAGTCCTTAAGTCTTAAGAGTACAACTTGGTTCTGAAAGGGAATGCAGATTAGTCTGCTTGATGAAAATGCTTGCTGAAAACAAATACTCCTTGACATGTGGAAATAATGTACCAGTTTAATAACTTTATAGGTGTAAACTCAACTGAACTTACTATTATTTCCTACATTTTTAGCATGGGCTGAGGTGCTGTGGGCAATGCCAAGATAGCACTTTTATCATTGACTCTGTGTATCACTGTGTTAGTTTTTTGTGGATAATCTTAAAAACATTGCAGTGACTCAAGATGCTGTAAATATTAATTGATCTGGCTCTTCAGGACAGTAGGCTAAAGATAATGTGATGAATAATGAGTCAGATTGTTCTTGCCCTTAGGATGTCATGTAATTAAAGCCGTTTGAATCAGCAGGATGTGACTTGCTTTGTTCACTTTCCCATCTAGAGCTAAATTTTAGCTGAGGCCAAACGAACACTTTAAAGGAAATGTGAAAGAGCAGTCCACATAGCATCTTGGGACCTCATTTTATTGTACTGCTCATTTTGCCTTAGTGAAATAAGTGAGGTAAAGTGACACATTAGGGCACAATAGTATTTATTGCCAAAACTTTGAAGTCCCTTTGAGCCAGAAAACTCGCCAAAGTACATCTGAAAATAAACTTTCTTTGGACCAAAAACTCCCTATGTTTTTTAAGGGCATCTCTGTGTTTTTCAGTCTTGACCAGCAGAGCACACAGGTAACAAATGCACAAGAGGTTTTGGTTAGGAAGAGCCTGTCTACACTGCTGCATGAATTTCAGACTACTTACTGACAGCAGAAAAAGTAATGAGTGTGTGGACTGGCAAGATAGCTCAGCAGATTAAGTGCCTGCTTAGGAAGGGCAGGGACTGGGGTTCGATTCCCGGTACCACATGACACGCAGGTCTCGCCCCTGAGTGCACTGAGCTGGCCACGGGGTCTGGGCCTGGTGGTGTGTGCCTGTAATCCCAGTGCCAGGGAGGCTGAAAACAAGAGTCCAAGCTGCTTAGTGAGACCCTATACCAACTACAAAAACAAAAAAACAAACCATAATGAGTGTGACTTGTAATGTGGTGAAGGGAAGGCTGGCCTTTAGATACTTTGAGAAAACTGGGGAGTGAGGACTAGAAAGGGTAGTTCAGAGTCTGTGTGCTTGAAGAACATGGCCTGTAACAACGCTGGGTTAATACAGATAGGATGGAGCGATTGAGCATTTGAAGGCGCTCTTCTCATTGCGTGCCTGTGCAACTTTCACGAAGTATTTGTAATTAATTATGGGTTCTGTGATGCATGTTGGGAAAAAGTTAAAGAATTTATGCTGATTTTAACACTGTGTTAAAAAAAAAAAAGTGCTCATATTTGTCCCAGAGCAGTAAGGCAGTGCTTGCTTCAGTAGCACACATACTAAGGTCGGACCCGTGCAGCAAACTTGTCATGGCTCTGTGTAAGGGACCTGCAAGCTTGTGGAGCATTCCATAGTTTTGACACATTACATACTACTCCAGAAATATGTATACCTTTGTACCAATTAAAAAATTCAAAATAATAAAAATAAAATTCAATAAAAGAACAATAAGCCAGACTTGCCATAGGTAGATGGACCATAGCAGTGGAGTTTTGGCTAAGAAAGAGAGGTTGGGCTCAAATACAAGGAAAAGGGGAAGTTTGTAGCTAACAGGTGAGGGAGGATTTGAGTGTCAGTGGATAGAATAAGTGAGGCTAGAAGGGCTGCCAGGGCTGCCTGGCGAATCAGGCCTGCAAGGGTTCTTGTGGAAGGCAGGGCAGGTGCGTGGCCTCCACTGGGAGGTGGTGGAAGAGGAGGTGCCTGTTCATCCAGAGGGTGGGGGTTCTAGCTGGACAGGCCTCTTGCTGGAATTGAGCAATGCAGAGGCGAACACAGAAATGCAAAGGCAGGACCCAAAGTTGTGAATGGAACAAGCAGCCTGCTTACAGTCTGATCAAGGAAAGAGACTTTGTCAGTGGAACTGGCCAGAGATCGTTATGACAACCTCCTGCACATTTGGAAGGAAATGGATTTATGGCTTTACAGAGAGTCATCATTGTACAACAAGTTTCAAGCTTCTAGTTAATGAAAATATGGAAAGATTTTGTCCTCATACAGTGAGTAGCTCAGTGTATGTAGGAGTTGTTGGAAATTTTGGCAGTCAGCATTCTTTCTAGCATCTGCTTGCTTTCTGCCCTGGCGTCTTCCTTATAGAAGAGTTTTCGAATAAAACAGAGAATGTCCAGTTAAATTTGAATTGCAGATGAACAGCCAATAGTTGGGGGAATACATTTAAAAAGATTTTTTTTTTCTGAGATTCAAGTTTAACTAGGCATTCTGTATCTTCTTGGTAAATTTCTGTTTTGAGGTTGCAGCTTTTAATGACTTTTTTTATGAAATGAAAGTTACTGAGAAGTATCCATTTTCTATGTCTACAGGTAGCTTTAGTTTGCACCCTAGACTGGTCACCTACATTTCAGGGTTGACTGGTTTTCCAAGAGTACTTTAACTATATTATGCCATTACCTTCAGACTTCTGTGTGCTACCTCTTCCTCAGCGGGTAATCATTCTTGTCTTTTGAGAGCTTGTCCTAATTCTTTATGTTCTATAGTTCTAATCTTGATGTTTCTATATTAGGATTTATCTTTTATTTTACTCAGCAGATGGTGGTGCCAACCCAAAAGCTCGTGTCATTCCTCAAATTTAAAAAATATTACCAAATATTCTTCCAGCATGCTTTTCTTTTTTTTTAAAATTAAAGGTTTATTAATTTTATTTATTTGGTACAGTGTCTTGCTATGCAGCTCAGACTCCTAGTGATTCTTCTGTCTCAGCCTCTTCAGTGCTGGGATTATAGGCATGCACCACCACGCCCAGTTTCCGTGGCCCACTCAGCACAGGGCTGTGTGGCATGCATTCCTGGAGATCAAATCTGGGTCCTTGTGCTTGCCAGGCAGGTGCTTAGACTGCCAAGCTATCTCCCCAGCCCTCCACCATGCTTTTCTGTGGAGTAGCCTATATTAGACAAATTCACTGCCTGTTTTTTATATCTCTTAAAAATGTTTTTTTGTGTGTGCTTTTATTCTCCTGTAGTTTTTGCCACAGTTTAAGTGTTGACCTCAGTTCCGTCTTTCATTTTTCTGATTCCTGCCTCTCAGGGTTTATCTCATCCATTCTTTTTAATTTTAAGATTATATTCTTATTGCCAAGGTTTCTGTTTATTTTCCATAGTTATCCCTTCTTGTTTCAAACTTAAGTATTTAACTTTTCATGTGAGAAATCTTAATTTTTGTTAGGTTACTTAATAAAGTTAGGCTCATATGAATAATGTTTTGTTTAGATCATTGATATTGATTGTTTCGTTAGCAAATAAAATCACAACTTTATTGTTTGTGTCATTTTCGGTGTTGGGGATTGAACTCAGTGACTTGTTCTGTACACACCTGTAATTGAGTTATACCCCACTCCATGTGCACACTAGAGCTCTGAGTTTATAATTTCACTTTGAATTCATTTTCCTGTCTAGTAAATGTATGGAAACTTGTGAATGGACTCTCGAGTCCCTCAGTCTAGAGTTAGGCTGTGACATTAGCTCTTGACTCATAGGACTCTTCTTAAAGTATTTTTTATACAAAACTAAATCTGCAGCAACTTTCCCTTTTCAAATATCAATAAACTTACTCTTTGCACAGCATTACCTACATACATTTTGTAAAGCCTACATATGGTGTTTGCACATTTTTCCTGCTTTAACTGAAGGCTTATTTAGGGGAGCCATTGCTGGGGGTGCTTTGGGTACCACCTTGGGAATCAAGTCCCCTCCCCACTTCCCTGGCTCCCTCTGTCCTTCCTTCAAGGGACAATGAAACTGAGTTCTGTTATTGTTAGTGTTATTTTATTCTATTTTTATTACTTTTAATAAGAAATAACAATGTGACAGTTTCAAAACTCATTAGTAGTTTATTTCCAATAATTGATACAATGCATATTGTTGTCCTCATAGTAGTTATACAGAGCACAGGGTGTAGACATGATAATTTTCCTAGTCATTATTGGTATAAAAAATTTGTTCTTACTAAACTAAAAGAAAGTAGTTGTATATATAGTCCAATGTTCCATAACTGACAATATCGGAAGCTGTTGATTTAAGCCTTTCACAGCTCAGCATACTAATCTGAGGTCTGAGGCCCAAAGAAATTCAGTAGTGGAAAATCTAAACAGCAGCCTTTGGGGCAACACTGAGTGCCATATGAAACTTCCACTATTAACATT